>JBBPLF010001145.1:0-11504 GCA_038089615.1 Aureoboletus auriporus
GGGTAGGCTAGAACCGGGGCGGTGGTAAAAGCTTCCTTGAGCGCGTTGAAGACGCCCTGTTCTGCTTCTTCCTACTGCCATGCTTGTTTCTTTTTTGTGAGATCATGTAGTGGTCGTGCGATCGCTGAAAAGTCTTTGATGAATCTTCAATAGAAGTTTGCCAGTCCCAGGAAACTTCTCACTCCTTTTACGTTCTTAGGTATTGGCCATCCTTTTACAGCCTTCACCTTGCTGGCTTCCATTTTAATGCCATACTCGTTTACGAGCATGCCCAAGAATTCCACTTCTTTAGTGTGGAAGGTGCATTTCTCAGGCTTAATGAAGAGATCATTTTCTTTTAATCTCCATAGGACTTCTAGAACGATTCAATCGTGTTCCTTGATATTGTCTGATTTGGTAAAAACCATTAGGTCATCAATGTAGATGATGACCACGTTGTCCATGTCGGCAAAGATCTCATTCATCATTTGCTGGAATGTGCTTGGGGAATTGCACTGCCCAAAGTACATTACAAGAGGCTCAAAAACTCCTTTTGGCGTAACAAATGCGGCCTTCCATTTGTTGCCTTCCTTGATTCGAATATTGTTGTATCCCCATCGGAGGTCCATTTTGGTGAACATCTTGGCATCCTTCAGCTTGTCCACTAGCTGAGAAATGAGTGGTAGTGGGTAGCTATTTTTTATTGTCCATTCATTGAGGTATCGGTAATCTTGCACCATGCGCTTCTTTCCATCCTTTTTGGGGATGAAGAATACTGGTGCAGCTTGGGGGGACTTAGAAGGTCAGATGTAGCCCTTCCGTAATTGGTCTTCGACGAAGCTGTTGACTTCGTCTACTTCTACAGGCATCATATTGTACAATTTGCCCTTTTTGGGGACAAATCCTTCCTTCATGTTGATTGTGTGATCCCATGGTTTTCTGATGGGAAGACGTTCCAATTCCTTTTTAGAAAAACAGTCCAGATACTCGTGGAACTGTTTTGGCACTAACGCCGCTGGATTGTCATCATCCTTTGGTTTTTCTAAGGACTTGATCGTGTCGTAAGCTCCATGGGTGATGCCTTGCTCTTGCTCGTTGAGGGAGCGCAAGAAAGCACCTCTTTCTGCTAGGAAATGACACAATGGCGGACATTGTGAGAGTGTTACTTTGCCAGAGGGCCAGTCTATGTATCTCTGGGTTGTGCATTTCAAGCCATTTATAACCAGGAATGATCGAGTTCTTTCCCAGTGATGTGACTTCTGCCACAACTTTCTCACAATGTCCTTGGTATTGGATGATGAGTTCGACAATGTGCATGATACTGCCTCCTTGGTTCTTTGATCCGTCAATGTTAAACATGGGGATTGGCTGTGTGAGGGTTTTCATGGGTAGTTTCCTTTTACTAGCCCATTCCTTGTCGACAAAGATGCCATTTATCCTTGGTTGTTGGATGGAAAACTTCTATTTCCACCAATACTTCTCTTTTTGGTTTTATGGACCTTACTAAGATCTGTTCCGGAGTTTGCTCACTAATAGATAACATAATATTTTTTTCTTTTTCTTTAAGGGAAATTAAGCCTGCATTTTCCGTGCAATGTGCGACTTCTTGCACCATCCCTTCGGTCTTTGGTAAATGTACTACAGGAATTGTCCTAGTTAGGGAGTCGTCCTCAGGCGACACTCCAATACATCGTAAATAGTCAAACTTATTGTACATAGGAGAGGAAACATTTTGTATAGAGTCCTTTTTAGGGTCCTTCAGCACACAAACACCCGGTAGGTTTATGCACTATATTCTTTTCCCTGGCTCTTCATTTCAACATCGTATTCGTCGCGGAAGAATGCTCTCATTTGTTGATAGGCGTCTGAATTGTGGTCCAGAAGACCAAGCTCTTTGGAGTCCTTTGGAGATTCCTTTTGAGGGGAAGTCTCCGTTGCGCAAACTTGTTTGTAGTCTGCACATCTCCTTGTGTGACCACCTACGAGGAAGTGGCACTTGTTGCATTCCTTTTTAGGGGAACAACATTGCTTGGCCTGATGGCCCTCCTTTCCACAATTGAAGCAGCCACATGTGACTGCTTCAATGTCCATGGGCTCGCCACGGCCTCAGTAAGTGTGGCTACCAGAGCCGGACGCCTTTGGAACAAAGGGTTCCCTTCTTGGTTCGAACTGGAGCTCATATTGCTCCAGGGTTGTTCCAACTTCCTTGATGACAACCATGTAGTCTTCAGGGTCGTCTTTTTGCTTTCCTTGTTCAAAGATTATATGCATTATATCTTTGCGTACATTCTTTTCAAGAAGCCTGCAGGCTTTGGAATGGGAAGGTTCAGCCTTTAAGTACAGCTGTTCCCAATCAGTCATGTATTTATGGATTCTTTCGGAAGAACCCTGAACCCTTTTCTCCAAAAGCCTCATGATCATGTCCTTGTTGAGGGAAGACCGGAATCGACTTTCAACCTCGATTTTAAAGAGATTAAAGTTGACTAGGCCCCATAGGCCGTCAGCCAATCTTTGTAATTTGATGCGAGCCCAGGCTCTAGCACCATTTTTGTCGCCATTTTTGGGACCAATTCTCATTAAGACTACAACAATCTTTTCTGAGTCCATTGTGAACGTTTCCTCATTTAGTGAGAGGTACGTTTTCATCTTTATCCACCATGTTTCAAATTTGGTGGGAAGTTGTAAAGGAACCTTTCTTCTTCGCTAATATCATTGGAGAGGGGGGTGGACTGGTGCTGATGGAACAACAGTTTGTGGGCATGGGTAAAGAAGGTCTAAATCGATTTCAGACCAATGGGGAATCGGTTGGGGTAGTACTGTACTTGTTTGAATTCAGCTACTGTGGAGTAGGAAGCCATAGGCTCTGAATCCCAAAAGATGTCATGTACTTTCTGGTATTCTCTGTTAAAGAAGGAGTCGGGGATACTGGATTCGGCCCAGTATGGTGGGAGGTTTTCAAAAAATAGACCGTCAAATGTAATGATCTTCTCGATGCTCATAAAAATTTTCCACATCGGCAGGCTTCCTAACCTGTGTCTTCTTCTTTGGGTAGTCTGGTCAATAGCCACCAGATCTAGCCCCGCTTACGCAAAGCTACCTGTACATAGGTATTACGTACATTAACCGCTCTCGCAGGTTACAAGCGACGATCCGTTTATTGTCCAGGATCTATGCAGACAGTGGCCCTGGTGCACTATGGGCTCAGCAACTTTATCCTAATTTGATATGGTGGACGACCGTGTAACAATGTTAACCAGTAATGTTATACTGCACAGGCTGCGACTGTGACACGTGCTCTTGGTGTGAAAGACTTGTCTTGCATTGTGCGTACTCACAGCTTTCTTCGTTTGATGTGTGTAATGTTCTCGGGGGACCTTCGTAGATGAAGTGAACGTTAAGGTACAATACTGCACTTACAGGGTTTGCCTGTATTAGAGCGTTGGGTAGTGTCCGGAAGTCTCAACTTCGAGAAGGGCGTGTAGTCGCCACTTGCATTAACCCTCGCGTCCGGATATGAAACACAGCAAGTAAAGATAAAAGAGTTTTGTTGGTGTGCAGGTGTGTAGATGATAGTCAAGTTCTTCTGTTGTTGACCCTAATCCAATACTGGACACAGGTGCACACAAAAGATACTGACTTAGAGAGAAGTTAAGATGAGGGGAATCTCAATGAGAACTTGACTGGAGTTCCTTGTTGACTTTCATTGGTTTATATAGTACAGAGTGGCTATGCTAATGGTCCATGCGCATGTGGCTATACATGTCTGCCCTAAGGTATGATGTCATAGAATATTCTGGAATGATTACCTAAGAATGTCACATGACCGTGAGAACCAAAGTGGTTCATGACTTAAAAGATGCTAAGTCTGAAGGATAAACGATTAAAGATGATTAGATTAGATTAGATAAGCATAAAATTGACAACAGTGATGACTGTAACTGGGAGTCTGGTCCCCTGTAAGTAATGTTTCCATTCCTCTAGGGCATGAATTGTTACGAGTTGAATCGACACCCGGACAATTCATTTTTCCTTCCTCCTCACGCGATCCTTTACCTTTCATTCGGAGGAGGAATGTAGAAGCTTTTACCTTTCATTCGGAGGAGGAATGTCAACACCTTCCCACCCGGAGGAAGACTCTCCCTCACACTTGTTGAGTCACGCCTCACTTGTTGAGTCACGCTACACTCACTTGTTGAGTCACGCTATACTCACTTGTTGAGTCACGCACACTTGTTGAGTCACGCTACCCCTGATGAGTCACACTCATCCTTTCCTTGTTTTACGGACCTTTCCCCTCATCATCACATCTCCCGATTGATGACTCGTATCTCCCGATCCTATCTAGATTACCCTGCATCGCCATATGTAGCACGCGCAGTCTACAACTGCCCTACGCAGCCCGGATAGCACGCATCACCACGCTGCACACATCACCTTGCGCAGCACGCATTGCCCCGCGCAGCACACATAGCTTACGCATTGCTTTACGCAGCATATACTGCGGCTACTGCCTTACGCAGCATCCCAGCCTAGTATAAGTAGTCTACCATCTTCACTGGCATTTCCCCAGCCAGTTCTACGCACTTGGATGTACTTCTCTCCTCTAGTACTATCCTATGCAATCTCTGGTCTCCCAAAGTACTTGTGTGTGACAATGCTTTGAGGTCCCTCGTCACACCCACGTCTGGAGCCACATATCAAGTGCTCTCAGTTCATACGAAAGCGCTAGAGAGAGCGGTTATATCCTCAGCGTTACTTGTTCTATGATTCGTTTGCACGATCTCACGACGGCAAATCAACGAATCTAACATAAATGACTCCGAGGAGTTCTTGGTCATAGATATCATAGTTTTGTTCCATTGGTGAGAGGGTCTTAGAGAGGTAGGCACAGGGGTGAAGATCTCCATTACTATCAGTTTGCATGAGGACAGCTCCTATTGCTGTTAGGGAGGCGTCTGTCATGACGATGAAGGGTTTTGTGACATCAGGCATTTGGAGGACTGGTTTCTGTGTGAAGGTTTGTTTAATGGCGGAGAAAGCTTTGTCACACTCCTTGGTCCATTCCCACTTTGTGCCCTTTCTGGTTAGATTGTGTAGCGGTTTTGTTTTGGTGGTGAAGTTGAAGATAAACTTTGGTAGAAGTTGCAAAACCCGATGAATGATCGAACTGCTTTAACAGATTTTGGGGGTTGCCATTCATCAATGGCCTTTAGTTTTACTGGGTCCATCTGGATCCGGTCTGCTCAGATGATCATTCTGAGATATTCGACTTCCTCCTTGTCAAAAAAACACTTTTTCAGTTTCAGGGACAGTTTGTGTTTTCTGAGCCTTTGTAGGACTCGGCGTGTTTGCTCCTGATGTATTATTGGGTCATTGGAATGGATGAGGATGTTGTCCATATAGATGATGAGCCATCCTTCAGCTAGAAGGTCCGTGAAGGTATGGTTCATCAGTGCTTGAAATGTTGCTGGGGAGTTACACATGCCGAAGAACATTACAGTTGGTTTGAAGAGGCCCATAGGCGTTATAAACATGGCTTTCCACCAGTCTTGTGGTTTGATGAGGACGTTGTTATATTCCCATTAGATATCCATTTTGGTGAAAATGGATGATCCCTTAAGTTGGTCGATGAGATTGGAGATGAGTGGGAGTGGGTAGGCATTTTTGATGGTATGGGAGTTAAGGTATCGATAGTCCTGACAGGGACATACTGATCTGTCCTTCTTTGGTACAAAGAAGAAGGGGGATGCTTGTGGGGATTTTAATGGGACTATCTTTCCAGATTTCAGATGTTCATCAATGAAATCTTTGCAGGCTTCCCTTTCCTTGGGGTTTAAAGGATACACCTTGGCTACTTTGGGTATGAAGGTGGTGTCGAGGTCCACTCCATGGTCAAATGGTCGAGAGGGTGGTAACTCATCTCCTTCTTGTTCAGCAAAGACATCAGCGAAGTCTTTGTATTCGGGTGGGAGTGTTTCTTCTTTGGGTTTCTCTTGAGCTGCAAGTTCAGTAACAAGCATGGTTTTCCTGATGAGGGTTTCTATTCTTTTGTCAATTCTTTTTCTCCATAACTTGGCTATTCTCTCATCTGGATCCAGTTCCAGATATTGGATGAGATATCTTTGACATATTGCTTTTGGGGAATCGTGTTGTGGGGTCTTTGGTTTATCTGGAAGAGTGACTTCTCCCATTGTCCAGTTTATTATTGGATTGGTTTCTCGAAGCCACGTTATTCCAAGAATCAGGTTTTCTTTTCCGCAATTGATGACAAGGAAATCTCTCTTCTCGTTTACTTCTCTGATCTGGATAGTAAGGGTCACTTTATGGTGAATGATTCCTCCAGAGTTGGGAGATCCATCCGCATTCTGTGCCTTCTTGGGTTTCTCCAGTCGGATTTGCTTATATTCTTTCTTCTTCACTAAATTGCGATCTATGAAGTCTCCGCTTGCTCCACAGTCAATGAAGGCAAACGTGTCGACGATTTGGTTGTTTTCTTGTTCAAACAGTGAGATGGGGATTCACATAGATTCACTGTTTGGATCAGACAAGAATACTGGTGCTATTACTTCAGGATTGGAGAGTGTCAACCCTTTCCTCCCTTTTAAAAATCCTTCTTTGGGGATTCTTCTTCTTCGACCCAGGTTGTGGCAATGGTTTCTGGCTTGTCGATGTTGTAGGGGATATCGAGTGTGCATATGAGTTCCTCCTCAGTAACACCCCTTTCTTTTAAGGTGTCCTGGTACTCTTCAAACTTGGTTTTCCTGACCTGTTCTTTCCTGGTGGGGTTCCTCTATGGGCGAGGGGGGCCCAGTTGTTGCTCTTTCCCTGTCCTTCAGGATGTTTGTCTCGGGGGTGGTTCCTGGTGTGGTACTCTACCCGGTGGCATTTAAAACACTTGTTGTTTCTCATGTGTTCTGCCCTTTCTACTGGTGAAAGTTGGGTGAAGTTGATGCAAACAGCATTGACGTCCATAGTGTTAGGGTCTTTGATAGATTTCCCTTTGACTTGGAAGTCTACTTTTCATCCCTTTCATAGATCCTCTATTCTTTTGTTCTGAGCATGGAATACTCTGGAGAGTTTGAGCCATTCCGAGAATTTGTCAGGAATGGGGTTGATGGAGAGGATCTTTGTGGAGATATCGGGGTCCAGTCCTTTCATGAGGTAGTTTATTTTGGTGAGTTCATCATCTATTCCCACTATGGCCTCCGTGGCCTGGAAGGTAGTGATATAGTTGGTATATCCTGCATCGCTCTTCCTTAGTTGTACTAGCTTGTCTAACTGATCCCTGGCTTGGTTCTTGTAATCGAAGGGGAAGAAGGTTTTCTCGAATAATTCCATGAGTTTGCCCAAGGTGAGATCCTTTACGGTATTGTTGACGAGTTGCACATAGATGGATTCAGAGAAGGCGCTTCCTCGACCCTTGCTCATTTTGGCGAGGGTGGTTAAGACCTTGGCATTCTTGTTGTAGAACTTTTGGTTCATATTGAAGTAGGTGGTCATAGCCATCTTCCAACGGATAGCATCCTTCGGATCTCTGGAGAAGTCTGCTGGAAGTCTGGCTTTGAGTTCAATGTCTTTGCTTCCTTGGTCTGACATTTCTATGTCGGAGTGTGGTTCCTCAGATGGTGGGGGTGGCGGTTGTCTGGATTGGATGGGTGGTGCATCTCGAATAGTCCAGTCCTCAGTAGGAATAGGTGCTGGAAGTGCAAAGAGCGTGGACAGAGTAGGAGTATCATCTGATGAGTCAGAAGGGGGACGTATGGTCCGTCCTTGTCGAGATCCTTGTCCAGAAATGGTGGGTGTATCTTTCTGTCAGGTGACAGAGATGAGGTTGAAGAGCTAGTTCTTTTGTTAACGCTGGGCGTCAGTACATAGCACAGCAAACACTCAAAGTAGTTCGAAGACTTGTTGTAGGTGAAGCAAAGAGAAGAAGTGTCTCACTACCCAATGTGCACACTTGGGACTCGTGGATGTGCTAAGTGACAACGCTGAATTGTGTAGAACTAGTTGGGGAGTACAAGGGGAAAATTGGTAGCTACTTATATGATATACTGGACTGCACTATCCTGTGTGCGCAGTAGGGCTATGTTACTGCGTACTGCATAGGGCAGTGTACACAGTCACAGGCTATGTAGATGAATAAGAGGAACATGAGTCATCACATAAGGAGAGTGATGAGGAGGAGGGATAGTCCTAATAAGGAAGAGTGACTCAAGCAAGACTCAATGGAATTAAGTGGAATGGAATAACCCTAATAAGGAAAGGGTGACTCAACTGGAATAAAGGCATGACTCAACCGGAATTCCGGTGCATTGATCGAAGAAGGAAGGTCCAGAAAACTAGCAAGGAAAGGAAGATGAATGTTGAGTGAAAATACGAGGAGAGACAATGAGTCCATAGACGTAGGGAAAAGATGGGTTGTAAGGGAAAATCATAACAGCATGGAGATTGCTCCCTTGGGAACAGATTTGCATACTAAATTGAACAGAGCCTTTAAGGTGACATGCAAGTGCAAAAGTGGGTGCACTAATGATCACGATAGAAGGTGCTTTTCAATTGGAGAAATGCAGTGGATCGGATGGTGGGTCAGCCAGAGGCTGTGGAGTTGAGCTTGGAGGTGCTGGCAAGGACTGTTTAGGTGTATGGAATAAGATACTGCTCAAAACCCAGTCAATCAACAGATTGTAGTGGGTGAGCCAGTTATATCCTAGAACAAGGGAACAGGAATCATCCAGCAGAATGACATAAAATGTTGTCAGAGTGATGTCACCAGTTTGGAAGTGGATAGATTGGTCGAGAGCTTGAGTGATAATGGAGTCTGTGGTTCTGTCAAAAAGACAGTGCTGCAACGGAGGGATGGGGTAGGTGGAAAAATTGTGTTTATTGACAAAGTTCATATCTATGAAACAATCAGAGGATCCTGAATCTACAAGTGCGGAGAAAGCAGGAATGTCATGCAAAAGGATTGAAATGGTGGGCATAAGCAATTTCGGATCTAAGAGAGTGGACACATTAAGATGGATCTTCTTGAGTGCACAGTTAGGTTCAACACAACCTCCTTCCTGTGTGAAGTCATGGAGGTCATGGACTATTTTTTTGTCTCCGAGGAGACCTCTGGTTTAGTTTTCAGAGTTACAGTAGAAACTGCATGAGCCTTGGAAGCCTTGGAACTGGACTTTGAACAATCCTTAGCTATATGGCCAGAGGACAGAGGGTTGTAGTGGGGGGATATAGCAGGAAGGATACTTGGGCAAGTTCAAGAAGTCATATGTAAAGAGCAGATTCAAGCAAGAAGAGAGTCAAATTTACGGTTAGAGACTGGTCTGATGCTCCAGAACGAACTCTGGAACAATGCAGTCAGACAGGACTTGGCTTCACCTTATGTGCTGTGCCCTTACTGAATCCATTTGTCCCAAATTTGCAAAGGTCAAAGTTGTATGAAGATCTGCGAAGGATTCTAAGTACTGGAGGGTGATCTGAAGAAGAAAGGATCAGAGAGAGACTTGGAGTTGAGTCAGAGGATCAATGAGAAATTGATAGACAATTAACTTGATTTGATTCAACTAAAGTACAAAGGAGTCAAACTACAGGTTTATATATGGAGGATGGAGACAGATTAGTAATAGAATTTACTAAGAGATTGGTAAGTGGAATGGAGACAGGAGAAATATAGCCGGAGCAGTGTTTCTAAGCAAGCATTGGTATTCAGAAGTATTACAAAGCAGAATGAAGAACAGTATAAGAATGAAACTAGACTAAAGATAGAAGTCTGGAGGAACAGAAGTGAGGAGTGCACAAAAATGCGCTGGAGTTGTCAAGAAGAGATCAGAGGAGCAACTGGAGGACCAGAGTTGGACTTGGCAAATATTTGGGATATGACACAGTCAGTCAGTATGTGTTCTAGCAATTCAGTGGTGTTCCTACAGTGGGGGCATTTTGAGCAGGTTTCATAATTTGGGATGTTAGTCCAGAAGTTACCAACTCAGAGGGAGCTGGTCATTGCACAGTACTGGAATTTTTGGATAGGGCAGTGCAGGTCAGGGTGGCATATGTTCTTCCATAGCATTGTGTCTGTTTTGAGATTGTGGGTGATTTCTTGTATGGCATATTGGATGATGTCAAGGTTGATGAGGGTGTTCCTGATATATGGGATGTCATTTTTTGTGTGTATCATGGTGTAGGCTATGCATTGGGTGATTGTGGTCAGTTTGATGCCTGGTAGGTGAAAATTCTTGGGTTTGTCACAATTGATTGTATCTGGATGGTTTTTCTGTGCCCCTTGGTTTGCAAATTCATTTGCTTGTTCATTTCTGGTTATTCTTATGTGGCCTTTAGCCCATTTGAAACTTGTGGGTGTGACACACCTACATAAATAGTATACTGTAGTTTGGAACCATTTTGCATTGCTGATGCCAACCCAACTTCAGTCTTCCCATGTTCCAAGGTTTTTTGTAAGGCTGTTGATCATGTATCTGGAGTTGGTAATGATGGTGAGCGAAGTGGTGGGGTCAGCAAGTTGTAGGGCAACCAAGATGGCCACAATTTCTCCAGTTTGTTTTGATTGGTGTTTGGTACCTTGGTTACACTGTTCCTGGGGTCATTATCCCCAAACCAGACACCACTTCTGCATGTCACATTGAGCTTGCCATTTCGTAGGCAGTTGCCATCTATATATATAGTGAGGGGTTCAATTGCTTGGCCTTGTTCTCATCTGGGGTTTGTTAGTCAGTATGCAGGTTCTAAGGTGTCTCGTGGATTTTCGCCAAGGACACGGAAGCACTCATCTAGGGAGTTCCATGTTGTTACTGTTGGGTCAAAAGTGATTTCGTCTCCTTTGTCAACTTTGGCCTTGTTGTTTTTCTCGAGTCATCTGTGGGTAAGGGTGAGGTTGTCCTTCTTCAGGTGAAGGATAATGTTGTACTTGTCTGCGGTTAGGCTGGTGATATTACGTGCTAGGGTGGCATAGTGGTGAGGATTGGTGCATCCGAGGGTCTGGTCATGTACACAGCTTGAGCATACACAGTTGGGGCATGATAGGTGGCGGCTATTTGTCCTATTTAGTCGTTGGCATATTTTGGTGAGGTCTTTTATACAGACTACATTGTGCGTTGTGCGGAGGCAGTTCGTTTTAGCTTTGTGATATACAGTGAGCAACAAAACTGATGCAATGTTTGCATCACTTTGATTGATGAGTGAATAACAGAACACCAACTGATGCTAGACCCATAAACCTGGATATTGTTAGAAAGCCCTGATCAAGGGCTTTCCAAAAATATATACATTGCTTAGGTAATTACAACTGTATCAGGAAATATTTCGAAATTAAACAAGGTTACTCATTGCATCAGTTTTGTTGTTGATACTTTAAAATATGAAAACTACATGTTGACACCAGACATTACATAATCAATGGGTCATGTGATATATTATAAGTTCAACATGATGTAAACACATCAAAACACCATCGCTTTTTTCACTTCCACCACCATGAAATCTCTTTCCATTGACCAAACTGCCCATATCAT
>JBBPLF010001146.1:0-11487 GCA_038089615.1 Aureoboletus auriporus
CCCCACGACGACCGTGGGATCATGCTATCGAACTCCTTCCAGGAGATCACAAGGTCGACTGCAAGACGTACAACCTAACGTCAGCAGAACAAAAGGAACTTGACGAGTTTCTTGAAGAAAATCTCAAGACGGGCCGAATACGCCCCTCTAAGTCCCCTTTCGCCTCCGCCTTCTTCTTCATTAAAAAAAAGGATGGCAAACTCCGCCCGGTTCAAGATTACCGAAAGTTAAATGACATAACTATCAAGAACCGATATCCCCTCCCGCTGATTTCCGAATTAATCGACAAATTAAAATCAGCAAAATACTACACAAAATTGGATATCCGTTGGGGTTACAACAACATACGGATGAAAGAAGGTGATGAGTGGAAAGCCGCGTTTCGAACAAATCGCGGTCTCTTCGAACCACTTGTCATGTTCTTTGGGTTGACAAACTCCCCTGCAACCTTCCAAACAATGATGAACCATATATTTCGCGACCTCATCAACCGCGGCAAGGTTATCGTCTACATGGACGATATAATGATCTTTACTAGTACCTTAGATGAACATCGAGTAATAGTAAAAGAAGTCTTACAAATCTTGCGAGAAAATAAATTGTCACTAAAATATACCAAATGTGACTTTGACACAACCGAAACTGATTATCTGGGTTTGATCGTATCTGAAGGAGCGATCAAAATGGATCCCGGAAAAGTCAAAGGTGTCACCGATTGGCCCATACCTACCAATCGCAAAGAACTTCGCGGATTCCTCGGCTTCTTAAACTTCTACCGAAGATTTATCGAAGGTTTCGCGGCTACGGCCAAACCCCTCAACTCCCTCACATCCGAAAAAATCCCCTTCCTTTGGACTCCCGACTGCCAACATGCATTTGAGTCCTTAAAAGAAAAAATCACAACGGCACCAGCCTTACGTATGCCAACAGATTCAGATCCCTTCAGGATTGAAACAGATGGATCTGGCATCGGCATTGGTGCAATCCTAACCCAAAAGCAAGATGATCGATGGCACCCTATCGCCTATATCTCACGATCCTTAAATGACGCAGAACGTAATTACCACGCTGCTGATTTGGAACTCGCCGCGATCATCTTCGCACTCAAAGAATGGCGTCATTATTTACTTGACGCTATTCATCCTTTCCTTATCCTCACCGACCACAAGAACCTCGAGTACTTTACCAAACCTCAGGATCTAAGTCGTAGACAAGCTCGTTGGTACCAGATCATGCAAGAGTACCACTACACACTGGAACATCGTCCTGGGAAAACGAATCCAGCCGACCCTCTGTCCCGGAGGCCAGACTTTGAAAAGGGGGTACCTGACAACCTTCAAATTCAAATTCTACCTTCAATTTCAAACAAAACAATACCAAACTCGCTGATTGACGAGTCAAAGAGTGACGAGTCGGCTATGCCGATCCTTCCCGAAAGGGTGGATACTCACTCCGCGATCCTTCCTGAAAAGGTGGACACTCGATCAGTGCAAAAACAGTCGGAAACGATTGAGTCACTGGTAATAAAAAACCAATTTCGAACTGAGTCTTTCGTAAAAGAAGGACTTAAAAACAAGGACTCCCCCTGGCATGTGAAAGATAACGTCATATGCTGGAAAAATCTCACATACATTCCGCATAATCCCCAACTCCGCGAACAAGTGATCAAACAAAACCACGATCACCCAATTGCCGGACATCCTGGAATCCGAAGAACCCTCGACTTGATCAAAACCCGTTACTACTGGCCAACCATCCGAAAGGATATCCGCCGATACATAAAGGGCTGCGACAAATGTCAACGTGTCAAACCAGACACACAAGGAAAGAAAACTCCCCTCAATCCAAATGAGGTTCCCTCCGCCCCTTGGGAAATTATCTCAGTAGATCTAATTGGCCCGATTCCCGAATCCAACGGAAAAAATGCCATAATGGTCGTAGTAGATCGTTTCTCCAAGATGATCCGACTATTCCCGGTCTCTACGGAGATCTCCGCACAAGGCGTCGCTAAAATCTTCCGCGACGAAATATTTAAACTCCACGGCCTTCCCCATAAGGTCATCTCGGACCGCGGTCCACAATTCGTCTCTTCTTTCATGACGGAGCTTTATTCCCAGCTTCAAATTGAAGGAAACCCTTCCACCGCCTATCATCCTGAAACCGATGGGCAAACCGAACGTGTGAATGCTTGGGTAGAACAGTACCTACGTATTTACATAAATCACCGCCAAACTGATTGGACAGAATGGCTCCCAATTGCTGAGTTTGCACATAATCAAACCACATCCTCAGCAACTACCTACTCCCCGTTCATTCTCAACTATGGACAGCAACCTCGGTTTGGATTCAGTCAAAAGAAGACTGAACGTAATCCTGCCGCAGCGACATTCATAGATGAAATGAAAACCACCCAAGAACTCGCACGGTCAGCCCTGAAAATGGCTGCGTTCGATATGAAAAGATTCCATGATAGGAAAGTCCGTCCCCCTATCGAATACAAACCAGGTGACCTCGTGTTACTTGAATCTACCCATATCCGAACGGAACGACCCTCAAAGAAATTGGATGACAAACGATACGGTCCCTTTGCCGTCATCAAAAAAGAAGGACTTGCCGCCTATAGGCTTAAACTTGACAAATCCTGGCGCACAATCCATCCAGTTTTCCACGAGTGTCTACTTCACCCCTATCACAAAGGTGAATTCCCGTCACAGCAGGTTCTCCCTCCCCCTCCACCGGTGATCGTTTCCGGATCCGAAGAAAACGAAATAGAATATGTCGTGGATTCCCGAAGGGTAGGTAACACTATCCATTACCTCATACATTGGAAAGGTTTCCCCAGGACAGAAAACGAATGGATTCCCGTTAAACAATTGGTCAATGCACAAGCTGCGATCAAGGAATTCCATCGCATGAATCCTGATGCGCCCCGCCTCGCCATTGTCATCCGCCGTACCTCCCAAGACCCTCCATGTACATGCCCAATATGTCTTGGAATTCCGACTCCTTCCCCCTCGAACTTATTTAATTCCGAGGACTTCAAAGAATTTAGAAAAAAATACAACAAATATGACGATTCATTCTTCGAATTTCCCACCGTAACTTAAGCTCTCCTGGAGTTTCGCCCTTAAAAAGGGGGTAATGTCAGGAACTCTATTTTCACATTTAATATTTCACCTCTGACGTCTAGCGCTGAATGGACCTAGACCATCACGTGATACCTTATGTAAGCCTTTCCAGAACATTCCATATGACATCATACTTTAGGGCAGACATGCACAGCTTGGTCCGTGCACTACTTTGTAGCATATATAAACTGTAGTACTATCACTGTATTCTGTATCTTTGGAATTCTCATTCACTTGGATCATTAGCTCACTTTGAGTGATTGGTCTGAGGTCCTGAAAAAGCCCCTTTGAGTCCGTCAACACCCTCGCCTAAACGTCCTGATCCATCGCAACTTCCACGTCCCCTCTCCCGTATAGTTTATATTCGTCACTTCTCCGCGCCCGCTTACAATCACGACACGCACTCGGTACCTCCATCTCCGTTCAGTACGAGCTCGTAGGACCGGTCCCATCGCCCGTCCTTCGTTCCGTGTCGCGTGTCCAACAACAATTGTGTGCGGTGTCCCACCACTTATCAGACCATCTTCGCTCAGTCTGTCAGCTGTCTTGGGCTCGTTATCAATGAGTACCACGCTCTGGCCCAGTCACGGGGCGCCAGACACGCCCCTCGTCCCACCTTCCACTTTCAGTCCCAAAAATCTCAAACATTGGTGCAATGCGAGCACCATCTCCTTCCGAACAGGACGAGGATGATTCTGCTACGCGCACGCGCGAGAAACGTCTCCAGAGATGGGACGGACTCGACAGCGCTGCACTCCTCAAGGATGTCCCGCGACTTTGTTCTTCCCATCATTCTGTAGGCTATACCCCCCTCAACAGCACCGGCGCCAATCCCTCTCCTCAAACTGCTTCTCATCCTGATCCCGCCGAGTTTGAAGCTTCTCACTCGCCAAGCTAATCCAGGAAAAATCTTCCGTGTTTCTGTGGTTCCTCCCAGTTCAATATGTACGGTCTCGTTCAGTCTCTGGCTACGATCGGATGACGTCCATAGAGTTCTATTTCTTTACAGGGGCCACAGCTGGGGTCTGAGACGTGCTCAGCTAGGTTTGACTTGATATGGCACTGCCAAGTACTCGATCGCCTTGACCGAATCCCATCTCATGAGTGACTAAATGAAAAGAGAACAGACGGACGGACTGGTCTTGTGAGACAGAACCGAGTATCAAACAACTCGTAAATCTGGTTGACATCCTTGATATCATAGCATATTTTGCCTTCAGGGACGCGCGCAGAATGAATGAGTCTGAATCGAGAACCCGAGACGCGCATATATGCATGAAATTGAGATGTTACTCTGTCGCCAACCGCATAGCAATTCCTCCAAATCTATGCACCTCACTATGAGAAAGATGGAGCACGTACTCGTCTGCGTCAGTCCGTTTCACTCATTCGCCACGATTTCAAACAAGAAAAGCACCTCCTTTCCTAGCCTCTCGTATCGTCATCGTCTGGAACACATATAGAATAAACCCGGGGCGACGTGCTCCCCATCAGGTGAAAATGTGACTGAAGTGACCCATTGTGTGTGTCCCGTGAAGGGCCGACCCACGACAGACCCTGTCTTCGTATTCCGATCCTGCACCGTATTGTCTTGGGATCTGGAGACGACACGCTCGCCATCGGTGAAACACCAACCGATCTGATTCAGAAGTGTGTCCCGCGAAAGGCCCAGCCACGACAGACCCTGTTTCGGCATCTGGAATCCGCACCGTTTTGTCGTTCCACTCGGAGGCGACGCGCTTTCCATCAGGTGAAAACACGACTGACATTACCCAATCAATGTGCTCCTCGAAGAACCGAGCGACGACAGACTCAGTCTCGGCATCCCAAATCCACACGGTTTTGTCGTTCGATTCGGAGACGACGCGTTTTCCATCACTGGCAGGTGAAACCCGACTGATCTGACCTCCTCAGAGTTGCCCTCGAAGGGCTCAGCCACGACAGATCCCGTCTCGGTATCCCAAATCTGCGCTGTTTTGTCGAACGATCCAGAGACCACGCGCTTTCCATCACTAGACGAGGAGACTGGACGGGCATGACGAAAGAAGTCACCTTGACGATGTGACTGGAATGAATTTCTAAGAAAGAAAATGCTCTATCACAACGTTATATTCAAGACTTGCCTCAAAAAAAAACGGTCTTTGGCGGCGTAATCGCTATGAGCAACGAGGTTGAAGCCTTTGATTAAGGCGTAGGCTGATTTCCCAGAAGTCATGCCTTTGGGAGCAAACGAAACGATACCTGCTAATCACACACTGCGACCAGAAGACCTGTATCAGAACATCGTGAGGGTGTAAAAATGAAGAAAGAAGGAGTGTCTTGTGACCCACCAAGCCCCAAACAAATCCTCGAATTCATTGTGTTCAACATGTCGTCCCTCGCACGTCCGTTTGCGTTTGCATATGACCGGTTTGTTGCAAAACCAAGGAGGGTATTGAGGACGACGTAAAACGCGTCGTCGCAGTGATTGGGATCATGGTGCTGTCGATGACGCCACTCTGGGACCGGGTTCGTTGAGGAACAGGCCGTGTCTTGCTAGTACAGGTAATCGGAATTCGAGCAAGGACAAAATGAATGACCCGAAAGAAACGCAGTATCTGATGGTGTATGAGATTTGGTTCTGTTGATCCGCAAAACGATTCAAGGGCCATCCGTGTCGAGACATGAGATTACGAGTCGATTAGAGGGATGGGGGTAGTACGATTAACTGTATGCCGTTCGATAATTTATGAGATCGAGTGACTTGTCACCATCTCCTTCCTCGTCGACCCACTCGCCGTTGCCTGCATGCTCATTCACCGCGCGTCACGAATGGGATGGGATATGGATCGGTGTTCCTCGGCTGGGCACTCCACCATTGAAGGTAGCTTGACCGCCTTTTGCGAGGTGCTCTTTCGTTACATTGGACGACCTTTCACACTCCTTGGGGCTTGCATGGGTGTTTCGAAACAGAAGAGTGTGACCGAGTCAGAGTCGAAACGACGAGGCGTGCGAAGGACCGCTAGCCTGTACCAGTAAAGGGGGCGTCAACAAGGGTGAGAATGTCGAGTCGCTCATGAACCCAAGTCCGAATGATGTGTATCATGTGTCAAAGGCACCCTTTAGTAGAGGAACCCACTGGTTTCGGGGGAAAGAACCAATTCGCGACATGTCCGATTCGACGCAGCGGCGAACCCAGCGCTTTCCTTCACCGCCTGTCTACAATCTCGATGACGCGGACGACACGGACGAGCCACACGTTCCATTTGGTTAGCGACGCGAAGCCAAACTCGCCAAACTTTGCACTGTCGTGATTCGTCCACCTCTGACACGCGCGAAAAGAACGGCTAGAGGATATATTGGAGAAGGAAGACGCGGAACACGAAGAGGGGTGACGGAGTGAAAGGGAGCGCAAGGAGAGAACGCTCGAGGCCCAGGAGGTTCACTCCCGCAGGGCTGTCGAAGGTGCGCGCATCAACATCCATCTTGCCACACGTCTCACCCCACCAAAAAGACAAGTAGAGAAAGGAAATACAACCGACGCAGAGATACTCTCTAAGATAGCTGGCCGGAGACAGCTCACCTCTGTTCTCTATGTGTTCAGAGCTACTCAGAACCTCCTACGCTTCCCCTCTTACAGCCCACGGTTGAGCTTATGAGCGACCTAGATGGAAACCACCCAGATGCATCTGTCATCATGGAGGAGACTCCCAGCACCGACTCTACGCAGAAAGTACCAGATACAAATCCAATGAAAATCACCACCCCTACCCCCATCCAGCTGCAAAGCATACCCACCACGTACACCCTCTCGCTTCTTCGTACAACTTAAGACCCACGCCCTACAGTTTCTCCGGTCGAGACATGATCAGAATTGCATTCACGGGTTCAACCCCTGCATATTGTCTCCCCTAATCATGCTCGCTCTTGAGGAACGAGTCCGTCTTCCTTTTGTCCATGGCGAGGGTTATCTGTCCCTCACGCGAACTCGTCACACACAACATCCGAATATGTGCTTTCATGGCCGGTCACCACAAATACAAGTACCCGCCTCTGAACACACTCTTGTGTATCGATGGTATATCCATGGGCGAGCAGAGCCACATGTTGGAAAAGAAGCGCTTCGGATTCTCGAATTTCAAGAGGAGGCAGATCGTACGATTGGTCTGGGATTCGAAGATGACGTCCGAAACACTGAGTTTCTTCAAGGTGTGTCTCGCTCCCTCTTTCGGACGATCTTGGGCTTCTGAATCACAACCTCAGACGCTGCCCTTTTATGCCATGGTGCTGCGCAAGGTCCAAGACCACGCACAACAATCATTCGTCCTCCCATACATCGAATCATGGCGCAACTTGAAGTCACACCCTCTCACGGTCCAGAAACGCTCAACACCGGATGCCAGCCGCTAGTAGCTACCCGTGAGTAACCCAGTCAACAATAAAACCGAGACCGTTCCATATCGCTGTCTCGTCCCTTTTGTATAGGATTTTCCTACATATTTCGAAACGTTCAAGACCGGCTGGAATGAGATTCACCAAAGTTGTCATTAATGAAACGAAAGGCGCAGCTCTATGGTCGTTGCGCGACCCATGGTAGTCCGCGGTTAAGTACGCTACGTTTGAATCGAAATGGACGGTGGTCTCACGTAGTTGGAGGCTCTTCGGTTGGTCCAGCTCTCTCCATGCAGCGTCTTCCGACTGATGAGGGATCAAACCGGCCGGTCCTCAAGGAACTTGTGTCCTAAGGTCTCCACCTTTCTTCCTGAACTCTCCTCTATAATTAGACCCGAGGGAGGATTTCAACACTGTTTGTCATAACCAAGTGTCAAACCAACGCACTCATCGACCTGCTTGATTGATGATTGACCCACTCAGAACTGATTTGTTCGCGCCGTAAAAGATGTAATGCGGCGAGATGTGAGCGAAGACGTTTTCATTCTCACTGGGCTTACTGACGGGATCCAAGAATCACACCTCAAGCTCTGCGCTTAGCGGGCAGAACGCAGAGTAGATCGTCGAAGCGACTAGCAACGGGGTGTCCTGGAAACAGCTTATGGGGTCAATACTCTGACGCATTGGCTACCGGATAAGGAGGAATCTATACCCTCTCTCGCGCCATGACCCCTTCCACCAAATGAAACAAGACGGTCCTGACCTCGTTCTCGCCCCGCGGATCGTCGGTCACGATCAAGTATGTATAATTGGCGGGGTAGTCCCTTTTTGCGAGATATTGTGCAACTTTTATATCACATCCACGTGTACCTACCCTCGAAGCAACTATTAGATCTCTCATTCACTTATCCGCCCCTTTGGGACTACCAGACCGCCCAACTTGGCCATTTGTATATGGTCCTCATAAGTGATCGTCTTTTAAATTTTAAGGTTGACGAGGACTCACCCCACCCAGTATAAAGACTCACGTGCTCAATCCCCCGCTTTATTGTCCCGCAAGAATTCGTTGGTTGTACAAATACATAAAGAACGCGCACCACGGTACAAGAAGTAAATTTGACACATCGCCTGAGATGACATCTCTCCATTACGCACTGGCACTACCCATGCCATGCACTTCCCGGTCTACCAGTTCTATCTCTTCTCCCCCCTCTTTCGTGCCAGAACCAATGGGGTGTGGCACTTCATTGCACCCACCACCGGCAGCACCCGAGTCTCGGGTTTCCCTTTCTTCCGACGCCATTTCTCCATCCTGCTCTACTCCTTCGTTCTGCCCGACTCTGTCCGCAAATACGATGACGCTCGCAACAGCGCCGTCGCGACCAGAGGAGGATGTGAAACCGAACGCGGAGTCGATGTCGCTTCCACGTCTGCCCTGGACATCGCGCGCATGGAGTTTCCGCAAGTTCAGGATGAATCGAGGGATTAACGCGATGGGAAGCACGATTTCCGTCATTCCTACTAGTATAATCTCCCATCCATACTGTGAAAATGTTCCCACAGTGCCCAGTAAGTCCAGAAGCGTACATGTCAGAATGCTATCATGGCATGGGCGATATAATTTGTTGTCAGCTTACTCGCATGGAAGAGGGAATGCAAAGATTGACGAGACAAGGACATACATGAAAAAGTAGAGCATCCCTTCTCTGACGAGCAGATTCAGGTATTGGTTCAGACGAAACTGCTTTGTTACTCTGTACATTTGAAGTACCTCCTTGATGAATTGAATGATAACGAACAAACACATCAATACTCCCAGTGCCATCTCTAAAGCAGTGTTGATATAGGAAAATATGATTGTACCATCCTCAGAGAGTGGTATGCAGACAGAAAAGTCAACAACTTGAACAACCTGGACTTCTGCATTGTTGGTAGAACAGAATATGTCTTGTTAATGTAGTGTGCACGATAAGAAGGCATGCGGTACATACGCGTGAACCCATTCAGACTCGGAGTGGTCATGATACACCCAATTAAACTCGAGATCATCCCGGCGGCGAAGAATGTGAGCAGACTGCCAAGGATAAACCTAGATTGCCCATGCAACGCCCACACACGGAGCATCATTGCCACTACCTTGACCAATGAAATTCATTTTCCTCAAAAGTGAGCATGAAATCTCACAATCTGCGGCGGTATAAAAAACCAAGGAGGTCCAAGTATCCAAGATTAAAACTATTTCGCCTTTGAATTATCCATGTTGAGAGTGGTCATCGAAAAGATTGCATAAGGGTACTCACAACTAGTTGGAATTGTTATCAATCGCTCAGACGTGTCACTGATCAATGTAAAATGAAGCATGAGCACATACGTCTACCCGAAATCGAAAGTTGAGTATATTTGTCAAAATTCATGGAATATCAAATTAAATTACCTTTGCAGGGCTAGGTAGGAATGATGACCCCACTTTCATTCAGCTAGCATCAGCCAAACAACCTCAAGTTTCGAGATTTGAACGTACCAATAGCACTAGTCCTAGCCAACAAACCTGGGATCAACTGATATATATCCCCATAAGCATTCACGTACATGGCATTAAGCAACCCAGCATACCGGACCTGAAAGTTAATGATTAGCAGAGGATCACGAAGATGGTTTGGATTCCTACCAGAAGGTATAACGTAGACACACGTGTCCACTGCTTATTCTGCCCCAATCTCCAAATCAGAACACACCATCATGTGATGATCCTAGACGAGTGGCCACCGACCCAAATATATTCTATCTGGAAATTGATACCCGGTCAAATTCAGACAAAGAATGTGACAAGTGACAATATTTTGCGTACTTCATCAGAGAATGTGAGGACTGACGATATGCAGTAATGAGTTTCTTGCATGACATGAAGCATACTCAGATATGTGTGTGTTACTTACTGTAATCGTATCCAACGGCAGTGATAATTGCAACTAGGGAACCGTAAGGAAGGTCAATGAACGGAGCACCAACTTGGATCAACGAGCATACGTGTCGTGTAATCATTCACTAAAATGCCTGAAACTTGTTGCGCGGTGGACGCCATGTGGTTAGCGGAAGGGCCTGAGAGTAGTATTCGCAAAGAAGGACAAGGCGGTACCACAGACGGATGCTGAAAGAGGCTGCTCGTGCACATATAATGCAACGCCGGCAGAGAATTGAAATACCGGTGAACACCTGGTGGTCATATTGAATATGGGCATATCAAGAACATGATAGGAACATTGCATTTTCCACTGGCGGCGTTCTGATAATGGGTGAAAGTACGTCCAGAATGTAATTAAATAAACAAGATGGGACCGGCACCTTTCACGTGTCTGCAACAAAGTATGAGCTAACGCTGCCACACATGACAAACACAGTTGCTTAAACTTGAAAACATATCCTACATACCAAAGGTGATACGTGCAGCCAAACTGGTCAAACTAACCACCAACGGCAATGTCGACCATATGAAGATTGAATATGATATTAGGCTCCTCGTTGGCCGCAACTGTCGCGCACTAGTAAATGAAAATGTCAGGCTTTCCAGGTGAGATGAATCTTGGAAGGCATAAACTAATTTTCCGATGAGACTCAGATCCGAGTTTCAGGTCTCCAGTAGTGTAAAGATGTTGAGATAAGTATCAGATCACTGATGTTGGGTGTAGCAAGCTTCTTCCGAGATAACAGGGAAGTGTGAACTTTCATCAGGTTAATTATGTTAGGAGGAAAAAATGATCAGAGTGACCCATCTGCTCATCAAACACAAGTAATTTGACGACCATCAACTTGGAAGGAAGTAGGTGCTTGTTTCCCTATTGTCGATTCGGGGTTGGTTGGAACAGTCCACGATCAAAGGAAGGGTTGAATAACTCAAACAAGTTGAGTAAGCTCGCAAAACTGCCCCCGATTGTTCGTCGGACGACAAACACGGCGATCTCGGGTTATTGAGCGGGGACAAGCCGTTTGA
>JBBPLF010001147.1:0-11474 GCA_038089615.1 Aureoboletus auriporus
GGCATACACTCTGACAGATATGAAGGGATCAAAGGGGTGGACATGCCTAGACCGAACCCAGACATGAATCGACTGAAATAAAGCACCCGTAACGCCACTGCCTGACTAGTTCCAATTCCAGTGACGGCTTGTATGATGCTTCCAACAATGTAAATACATCCGGCGACGATAAGAGGTTTCTTGCGGCCGAAGCGACTGGAAATATATCCTGTTGATAATGCCCCGAAACTAACAATCCAATGAGCCCCAGCACGCCGGTGGAGAGAAGGGTCAGAATGACTCACAAGCCGCCAGCTTGAAGAATTGAAACGATATTTCCATTCAGATCTGCTTGTGCGCTAGCAGACAGATGGTCGATCCCAAAGTATTGACGAAACGAGGGAAGTGACAGAATGCCCCCAATCATCCCAACATCCCAGCCGTAGAACATGGAACCCATGACAGCAGACAGGGCAAGCGCGTACGCATTGCGGTTTCGAGACAGATGGTCGAGGCCTGCGTGGTAGTTCATGGGTGATCGAAGTCAAGAAAAAAAGAGTCGAGCCTCGGACTCACCAGTTGTTGTATATGTATTATGAGCGCAGAAACGGACGTAAACGAACAAAAACAGGGGTCTGCCCAATAGTTCATCATAATATGCAAATAGATTGCCGAGTAATCACCTTTTACGCTGTGTTAGCTCCCGATATAGCCTCGGTTTTTCTCCATCGCAGGGACATGATTTGGAAGTGGACTTGGGCCGTATCTCGCTTATGCTCACTAATCAAGATGTATGTACCATCACATTGACAAGAAGATGATATGGCTAGCTCTGTCCCGAGCGCCCACCCCCAGGGTCACTAGCGCGATGTAAGTGGAGCTCCGTAAATTACAATTGCTTACCTGTTTAAGCTCGAGCTTGAGGAGCAATTTAAGTGGCCGGTGATGCGTACTAACCATCAAACATGGGTCCTGTACATACATAAACAGATAGAGGGACTTCGGAATTTCGGTGAGATTTTGAGACTGAGTATGCCAAAAGAAACATTTACTTATCGGCAAGGAACGGGATTGCTAAACTAATTCTAGGTACCGGCCTTAGTCCCATTGATCTCCATTCAGATCAATTCCGCAGCTTCCGGTCAACGCACCTCGAGTAACAATGCCACCTCACAAAATCATGTTTTATCTTATCGACGTGCACGTTTATGGGACCCAGATGGGGATATTGATATTGCGACCGATCGACCGACATAACACGAACAGTATGGTTAGTTGTCCCACAAACCTCGCAGACATCACAAAACCTGCAACGTGTCCACACGGATGTCCTTCAACGACGGGATTTGGGGCTTGACAATGATCTCATGTTCTGCAGCAATCCTCTTGTACTTGTTATCATTTTTCTGTATAAGCAGGAGTGCACTGAATGGCTGTTCGAGACGAGCGATCGCCTGCAAGGCCCGTGTGTATTCGTCGACCGGAGGGGCGGGCGGCGCAGTGTATGACGACAAAGTAGGAACGGGTGTTACGTTTAACCCAGCCATATTTCCTCGCGTGACCACACTACGTGGACCTCGGATGCGATGAATCCATGGATATACGAAGACAAGCCTCCATGGCTCGCTGAGCCCGAGTTTGTCCGCAGTCGCGAACTCTATGGTTTGGCCAAGGCCAGGAACTTCGGCGGCAAGCAGCATCTCCTCAGAGTCGTGGCGTAGTTCGTGCACACGCAGAGAACTAGCACGAAAGATGATACATGGAAGAGTGAGACGACGGTTCGAGAGGCTTGCGTCCGGCAGAGCAATGACTAAATCGTAGAATTCCACGACTTCGTCACGTGCCAAGGTTTTCGCGAGTCGCTCCATCGATCCTTCCATTCCCTCCGTTCCAGGTGCTTGCGGGATGTGGGGAGCGTGACTATAAACAGAGAGGGAAGCTGGGAGACAACTGTTGTAGTGTGATGATTTTCCAATCCAATCGAGCACAGTGACTTCGCCGAAACGGTTTACAATTTCGTCCAAGAGACGTCCGAGCGCGGCGTCTCCTTCACCATAGTGCGGCCTGACATCGCTTTTGAATATGCCAATGAGTGAATACGCGACGTCTTCCTCGACCGTTGCATGTCGCTTCGAAGCCAAGCGAAGTTTCTCGCGAAGAGTGAGATCGTCCGGATGAAATGCGACAATGGTCCCACTGGAGATCTTGATGGCATCCGCAAGCTCTTGCATAATCACAGGAGAGTCTTTGTGGTTGGCGCGATTGTCACCAAGGTATGGCTTCCACGCAGAGTCATAGAAAACGATGACCTTCGGAGCAAGGAGCTCTTGTAAAGTCCAGGCACGCGTCATCCATAAACTAAGCGGGAGATCGCCGGGCTTGGAGGGATATTCCACCCCTACGAGGAGAACAAGTGTAGCTGCTGAATTCTCGTACCATCGATACATGGACGTGAGAGATCGGTCGAGGATAGCACTTGTGAACTTGTCAATACAACAGGTATCTGACCAAGCCCATCTGTAGTTGAGATTGCGTGCCTTCTTGCAGAAACTACGCAGCTTCTCGTTCTGGGGTGTTTTGGGTAGGAGCCACACAGGTTTGGCTGAGACGTCTTGGAACGATGGCTCCTTCCCGTCTCGGGCCCATACGTGGGAGAACATGACATATTTGAAGAAATTCCCAACGACATGACGGATCTTTTCCTTGTCCAATTTCTTGGTCATGGAAGACACGAGGTTTTTGAATTCAGGATCACACCTGAAGATGCGCATGCGTTCATGTTCATCACAAAGATGTCCATCGACGACGTCAATGAGGACGAGAGGACAGTATTTCAGAACATCGAAAGCGACGTTATCGACGGCCGCAATTGTCTCGGATGGCGAAACGTAGTCATTGCGCAACTCTATGAAACCGTCACTCGTGGATATTCCGTCCAAAGAAGGCACGTACGGGTGATTTCAGGATCACTAGACTCTTCGATCATGGACAACATGGTCGTGAAAACCTCGATCGCTTCGTCGTACCGTTTCGCGTCGCAAAGCACGGCGTGCTTTGCTTCATAACCCCATGGGCGTGAGGCGTCCAATTTCATTGCCTAACGTGACCATTGTCGAATCCGGATATCTCGGGCGAGAAGACCATACATACCTCATCCGTATCGCGCAAAGCATCATCCCAATGTCCTTTCGCCGCTCGAGCTTTGCTTCGCTTGACTAAAGCATCTGGGTTTTGGGGCTGGTGCGATGCAGCAGCGGAGTAATGCTCGATCGCTGTATCATATTGCTGCAACCGCATGGCCACGTCACCACAACTATGTTTAAAGTCTAATGAAGGATAGGAGTGGTCATCGTATGAACGTCAGCGTGTTACCAACACAACTCACCAAGTACCCAGTGACTATGTTCATCATGGGCAGCTGTATTCCATTCGACATCATTTGTCATGGTTTGGAAGCACTCAGTGGCCTCTATTAGGCGACCAAACTCTGCGAGAACCTCGCATATGGCCTGGTACATCGCGAACCTCGAAACCTCGAACTTCGTAGCAAAGTCACCAACACGCGATGATGATGTAGAACGAAACATACCTCAACAGAGGCTCTCAATACTTCTTTCCAGGACCTGCTGTTTGTCAACTTTGCCTTGATCCACTTTTTCAGGGTGGTTTTCGGACAGGTTTGGCTGAGCAATATCACGAGGGCATAGTGTATTGTAGCCTTCTCATGATCATGGGAAGAGAAAGCTGCATCACCAGTCCGTTCAAGCGTCAAAACACATCGTTGGGTGAAGTCTGAAGCAAATATACGCATGTTAAAAACGTAGATTACGGTAAACTCGTAGAATGACCTACCCAATATCCACTCTGTAGTGGACTGGCTCGGTCGGGCCTCCTCGCTAAAACGGCTCTTCATTTTGTCTAAGGTCTCTATGGCTTCTTTTGGCCGGTCCGCCCCACATAATGCTTCACACAGGCCACGCTGGGCATTAATGTACAATTCTTCAAAATTCCAGTTAAATACCTTGAAAAATGGTCACTACACATTATGATATGATCGTGAAGATCCTCACCAATGAGATCGTGGTCAGATGAGGACATTCGAGAGGTTGGGTTGGAGGCTGCGCACGCTCGAATGATTGTATAGCACGTTCATACTCGTCGCGTGATAACTGCAAGTTACCGAACCAAAGATACAGCTGCGCCTGCAGAAATCGCATCGATCAGAACGTCAGAAACATTCCTGTCGTACATTGAACCTATGCATACCTGGACAAAATAATACATTGATTTGTCGTCCACCATACCAGTTAGGTCGTTTACAAGTGAAATCGCATCTTCGCCACCTTCCGCTACGCACGAAATGATAGACTAATTGCAAGTGACCTGTCATGAACGTGGATGACGGGGAGGTATGAAGGTACCTTGATAATACGGAGAAAATGTGCATCGTTTGAAGTGGAACGCATAATGGCGAGGTCGCACGCGTCATACCCATCATTCACCC
Organism: Aureoboletus auriporus; assembly: GCA_038089615.1. Taxonomy (NCBI): domain Eukaryota; kingdom Fungi; phylum Basidiomycota; class Agaricomycetes; order Boletales; family Boletaceae; genus Aureoboletus; species Aureoboletus auriporus. The sequence goes on from JBBPLF010001147.1 coordinate 4,484, forward strand.
TCCCATCTTCAACCAACGCTATACACTTTGCAATAAGGGCCATGGCTGACGGCTGGATCCTTATAGACTTGGCACAGTGGTGTGAGAATGTCGAATACGAAAATAAGATAGGATGGATGTTACCCTTTCGGCATCGTCAATTGCTTCTTTGAACCATTTTGAACGTGTGCGAATGAGTGCGCGATTGGCGAGTGCATGATGGTCACGATTAGAGCGGTCGATTTCTTGCGTAAATACAAATTCTGCATTTCCCAGTTTGCCTTGAATCCATGGGTCAAACGCCAGGCCAGTAATGTGCATTAGTGGTATCGTCTGACGGGCAAGAACAAAGCGATCAGCAGATGGTCAATAGTATGCTTATGCGTTCTTACGACGTTGCTGCGTGGTTGGCGGTTCATGCTCCATTGCGATTTTGAGACAATGGCTATACTGCGGGTAACGAAGTAGGAGTGGGGAAGAATGTCCCAGAGATTGTAAAGTGCAATCTTGTCGTCGTATTGTCCAATGGCAAGTTGGGTGTCATTTGGCGATACGACGATTGACTTTAAGCGACCGGTGAGTCGAATGGGCGAACAGATTTTGGTGTGTGTCAACGTGTCCCAAAGTGTGACCACACGATCTATCGAGCACGCGACGAATTGACCGCTGTTTGCCAAAGCAATGTTTTGAACATGGATGTAACGGTCGACTTTCCAGCCGGACACGAGCGAGGTCGTTGCGACATCAAATTGATTAACGCCAACTTCGTATGCTGCAAAGATGCGGTGACCATGGTCGGACCAGGCGAGCGTGTTTGGAAAGACTGTGTTGACGGAGTTGGGAATTCGGATGACGAGCTCTCCGCTGTGTCCGTCGAAGACGCGGATTGACAGGTCACCCCAAGTGGCCGTAGCGAGACGGTCACCGTTGGGAGAGAACCTGACGGCGCCGACATGATTTGGATGTTGGAGTGGTCCAAAGATCTTATCGCCCGTCGCGAGGTCCCAAACGACCGCGGACTCGTCGTACGACCCGGTCGCAAATGTCTTGCAGTCCGGTGAAATGTCCACCGAAAGGACCCAGTCACTGTGTGCGGACTTGACCTCGACGACTTTTTCGTGCGCCGTCCCTTTCCAGACGATAGCTGAGCCTATCGTGGTCCCACCTACGATCCACTGACCGTCCCTCGACGTCGCAACGGATCCAACTTCAACCCCCACCATCATTTGTCTTCCTACCTCTCTTCCATCACTGGTTTTCCATTTCCTGACTGACCCGAGTCCACTACCACCAATGATGTGCTTTCCGTCCTGTCGGAAGGTGAGCGAAGATATTACACCTTCAGTCTGGATATCCAGATCTCGATGACAGGACATCAGCATGAGAACTTCGCTATCGCGACACTACTTACTCGGCATGTCCTCCAAGAACCTCCGAGGACAACGATGAAGTGCGGGGAATGAGCGAAAGTACGTTCAATGTATTCGCCTTCTATGCACTTATCGATACGAATCAGTTCTCACAAGCCTCGTGTTTTGGGCGTCTCCAGTGGTCCCGCGTCATCCCGCTAGTCACTCGTCTACACATATACGATTAACAATATGTTTCCTCGACAGGAAACAAGAATCCTACTATTTCGACACCCGATCGTCTCTCCTTTGCAAATCAAGTAAGCGCCCGTCACTGTGCCAGTGAAGTTTAGAAACCCACTACGAGTGTATTCTAGACGATGTGAGCATCGCTCTGCATTGGCACACGAATAACCAAACATTAGGTTCTCGGATAGACTTCGCGGCCAATCGGAAACATAGCCGAAACCACGAATCATACTATTAGCGACCGTATAATCCATTGACTAGCGAGTGAATAGTTATATCAAGTTGAAATAGATGATCGACATGCTCAAGGTAATTCTGCCATGCCATCTATTCAAATCGCACACAATTTGAAATTAATTTTGATCGGCGAATGTTGTCTAGCTCTCCAACGAAACTGGCCGAGCTTCGAGGTCGTTTACCGGATCGAACCTCCCGACCGCGACGGTCAAGAATTGTGTTCGCATCGTGACGCACCGGCAGGATCATACGTCAACATACACACCTCGGGTTTTTTGTGACCTTAGAGCAACTATTGTGCTCCACGTCGATCAGACATCACATGTTTGTCCCGCAGGCATCATATTAATAGGACCCCCACATACAAGATCTCATCGAAAACCAATCCCGTAAGTCGCGGTCATCTCAAGGATCTTGTGAACCATTAATGTGAATATTGGATCAAGTTAGAAGCGAATGTCCGCGCGTCCATGGGTCTCGATGTCAATGGATTAGTCATTTCATGATTTCTCTCGCGCATTTCCCCTGGCATTTCAATACCCACAACATGAGAGGGAAAGATGTTCGTCGCTCCTCATAAACTCGCTCTCTTGCAAACAAAGAATACCCGTCTTGAACACAACTTGAACCCTGTACCACTCACGAAGCTCGGTGAACATTGCATGGATGGATGGATGGAACGCGCGTGGATCAACTTGCCACCATTCGGGAGTAGCTCACAGACGGACCGACAGGCCCCACATCTTCCCCATCTACGGGAGCCCAGGAGCTAGGGAATCGACGATTGCTTCGATGCTCGTTTTTTTGAAATTCTTTTTGAAATGCCATTGTACCCACCTTTTCTTCCGGCGTGACGAAGAGGATCGCAAGGAACCGACCCATGATGGGTGGCCCAGTGTTGCCTTCGAGTTGGGAAACGGAAATCATGTTGGAAAATGGATTGGCGGTGGCGATCCAGAAGACAGACTTTTTGCGGATTGGAGACAATTTGGGAAATGCTGAAGCCAATCTTGGCAAGCTCTGCTGCCAGATGAATGGCTATGGATCGTCTCAGCGAAAGCGAGCTAGACAAGGTGCTGTTTGCCATTGTCCTTGCCAAAAAAAAAAAGTATGCTCTTTTTTATCTGACACAAACTTTGCTCAACAGCTGGCTCTGGAGGTCTTGGTAAACGAGCGTCACTTGAACGAGGACTTGGAAACTTTCTGACGGGAAAGGTTGATTGGCCCGATCCCACTGTTTGAGCCTTTCTATGGCAGGGAAGCCCCCCCTTGTTGCCGCCTACAAGGCGGAATTGAAGTGACTTTTTTTTTTTTTTTGAAATTTGACGCAACTTGAGTCCAGGCTGGGAGGAACAGAGAGCGTAGTATCGAGATCGAGCAAGCTTGCATCTCGGGCTAGCTCAGGAGTCCAGATTTCGCACCTGGAGCTTGTGGTGGTGATGCTCAAGATAATTCAACGCGACGACGGTCCTACTAGTAGGCAACGTACTAGTAGTTGATACATCATGATTCATCCGACATCGTTACTTGAATGTGCTTGTGCGCCACACAAAACGGGGACGGGGTAAATGCAAACACTAGAACATGTTGCATTCCCAAGTTACTGTCTGACTTTCCATGTAGGTGTATATTTTTCTCTCTCTAATAACGACGTCCGTAGCTCGGAACCTTGGTCGAAGCTGCCGTGACGAACTCCAAGATGGGCTATCAACGAGCGATAATAATAACATAGTATGTCGAACTACATGGTTGCAAAACATAAAGGAGCGTTTTACTATAGTATTTATCCAGATAGAGCACAGGATCCCCAGCAGATACACCACCTCTTCAAAAGAGCGCCCATAACGTCTGTGGTGTTCGTTCAGACGGCTTCCCCTCGGCTCTCCTTCGTACTGCAACCCTCTTCTCCAACTCCCATCTCACCAGCTCGTGCTTCAACTTTTCAATCCGCACTTCGTGAACCGGATGCGACGAGCCCATAATCTGTCGAGCAGGATTCCAGCTCTCGGAAGATGCATCAGAATGTTTCGCAGAGGAACATTTGGCCGGTTTAGGCGCATCCTCTCTGGCCTCCCAAAACGCGACCGCTTTCCGGGCGTCGAACCCCGCATGGGCGAGGAGGCGCGCAGAAACGACATCCGCTTCGATCTCCTGCTTGACGCTCGTGCAGTACTCCCCTAGTTCCGTCAGATGCCCCGAGCCCACTTTGCCCACCTGTGCGACGGCATCGTTGAAAAAGGGCCCAAAGAGCATCGTCACTGGAAACACCAGTGTGCGAGCCATGTCGGCAACCATGGATATAATGGCGGGGATGATGATCGTTGCCGAGGACAAGGTCTCAATGTGATGTGAGAGCATCAAGTGTGCGACCTCGTGGGCGAGGAGAATAGCAAGCTCTGTCGTCTGCTCTTCAGTCGGGATCGGGTGCGATGTCGTGGTTGGGGAGGTCGGCGATACGCTCAAGAGAGAGCCAAATGTGTAGGAAAGCCAGGAGGACGGCTGGTGATGAGTAGTCGCAGAGGTGCCTTGCGCTTGGGCCTTTGAAAGGATGTCATCAAGAAACCCAGAATATACGACAATACCACAAGCACCATCGGGTCCAAATCCATAAGAGAACGCGTTTGCTGCATCAGGTCTATCTGCGATAAGCAACGAATACGGAGGACCGGATATAGCGTGCGCAGATGGCATCGACTTGCGACCACACAACGAATCACAATACCTCCTCAAGCAGTCCGAGCCGCGTGGCCGAGGTGTGAGGGGGTACTCGGCGGGAGGTGGTAAAGGTGGCTGTTCTGGCCCGATGTCCAACCAGCCTGTATTGAGCTCGTGCTCATGCCCCAGCATGGGGATGACGTTTTCCAACCGCTTCAATGTATCTTGAACCCACTTGTAACGCCAGTCATGGACAGGAATGAGCTTTGGGGAGCCTTCGTTGGACAGAATATCTGTGACTGCTTGGTGCCACTTGGGACCGGCGAGCTGAGCTGCGATTTCGTCTTCTTCTTCCGGAGAAAGAACGATCAACCGCCATCTAGACAAGTGATAAGCGACGGATGTCGACCAAGGATTCCACGCACCGTCCTGTAAGAGGTGTCCGTTCGACGCTCGCCAGGACGCCGAGCCATAGCAAGGCGACGGGGGCGAAGAAGAGAACATGGACGAACACGGTGCGCCAACGAAGACGGTTCAGAAGCACAGACTTCTTTTCCTCCGAAATAGGCGTGCCGTGAAAGCGATCGTGGTGCTTGATAAACTTTCTTGTCCAGCGGTTTTTAAGCATGATTAAAGGAACCAGGGTGAGGGCTATTCGCCCTACAGTGCGTGCGATTTCTATCAGCGTCGATGCCTGTGTGCGGCCGTCAGACAGGGTCGCATCGCGGAAAACGTGGCCATCACCTTGACGGCGGCAACAAACACAGGTAGGCCCTGCCTCGTCTGGGTTGAATGAAACAAAGCAGCATTCAGAGGCGTGCGGGATGATTGTCGCCTTCTGTAAAGACCAGGCTGTGTCAAGAGACTTGCGCCAACGGGTCGTATTGAGGACAGGCGATGGTATGTGTGGCTGGTCCAGGGGACATGTCCGGTCGTATGAAGGAGGTGTGGTGTGAGTCTAGTCAAAGATTCTCGTACAGGAGCACGCAACATTATTGCAAGGAGGTCCGAGTCGGTCACCGAATACTAGTAGGCTTCGCTGATGGCGGGACCGGTACCGCAGTGTGGAGTCACCAGTGATGCGGCTGTGTTATTGCGGAGTCGTACGACAGTCGTAGCGCTCCGGATTCATGCTACAGTCTATTTTTACATAAGCTTCAAGGATGAATGATGGCTCCATGCACGATCATGCCAACATCATGTCAAGGCGACGTTCGAGAATATGACAGGTATTCTCATTTAGATATCATTTGAAACATACGCGCTGTCTTTCCGAAAATCATCTCTGCATCCGCGAAATGAATCAAGTTTCGGGTGAAAACTCCTCTTGGCAAGACGCCTGAGTCAAAATCAAGTAAATGTTCTGACGAAGGGGTCCGAGCAAGAAACAAAAAAGACTGCAGTGTTTACCGAAGTAAGTTTGTCGAGCACTGGCAGGGCACGGATAAAGTGAGAATTTCTTTCAACTTGCCCAAATAAAGAGAACTCTCCGCTAACAATCAGTTATTCGACCATCGAGGACATGGCTCGTGAAGGCAGCATTGATAATGGCTTCGAGAATGGTGTCTGTGGATACGTGGATGATTTCCAATGGGTTGGAAGGAAATAGCGGTGATCCAGGCGCAGAGTGATCGATAAAGAGGATCAGCTGTTGACGGTCGAAACCTAGTTCATCAACGGCATACATATCACAATACAACACATACCTCGGGTACTCAAGTATGGATTGGTAGGACGGACACGGGACTGCCCCATGAGATTGCCATCCCCAAGCTTTTGTGACACATGTCAACGTGACTAACGGCGACGTTGTCAGAGCCTTGACAGCGCTAGCAATGGCTGGCATGCTCACCCGAAGACGACGGAGGTAGTAGGAAAGGTGGGCCGATGACAAAAGTCACATGCCTCCAATATTCTTCGGGCCCTGCCCACCTCGTCTCTCTCACGAAATCCTGTCCAAATTTGCGAATGGTAGCATATAATTCCTATACCAAAATGGCATGCGGGGACCAATAATGTAGTTTTGGAGTCGTGATCGGATTCAAGTCGTCGAGAAGCGTTCATTTCGTACATGCAAGCTGGAATGATGTTAGATGCGCGGTTCGAGGGACTCTTCGACCGCGAACCTGGTATGACCAAAGTTTGTCAACGGGTTGAAGGAATAATGGGAGTGGAGGTCCGAGTGGAGGTGGCTAGAAGCGACGCCGATCGCATGTGATCTCTCGAACGAGAGAATTGGTAAGACGAAGGCTGCGTCCATTGTCAACGAAAAATGCATCCCAGCAAGTAGCCTCACAGCTGCTGGCAGTGGAAGAAATAAGAAGGCAACCTTGGACCTCATCCATATTTCGAGACTAATTTCACACAGCCTCGACCCGAGTAATCATGATGTTGACCCTGTCCATTACCGTACACATTGACGATGTGTTTCTTCCACATTATGCGCATCTTTCACGGTGCTTGGTTCGGAACTATCGCGTCACACCTATTTCCTGGATGTCGTCTCTCTCACTCCCAGCTAT
>JBBPLF010001148.1:0-11464 GCA_038089615.1 Aureoboletus auriporus
CGCCCACGCAATGCTCTGCAGAATCTCCCACACCCACCAAGCACGAGTAAACGTATTCTACATTACCTTGCTTGCAGTGTCTCTTGCCATCCATGCCGAAGTGTATTTAAACATTTATTTTTACTACCAAATATAGAAAGCCCTGACGTGGCAGATGAGGCCCGTCGACCCCCTTCTTTGCACAACGATGGACTGCTTTGCATGGAAAATTAGTGACTTTTCACTCGATGCTCTAGCAGACAATATTGTCAGGTCGACGTTGTCTGGCTGCTCGTGCGTGGCACGTGTCTACATTATACGGTACATATCCCATATGTCAACACCTAAGTACCTGACCCGTGTCGGGTTTCACCATGGCCGCTGGCGTTTTGTATACATGATCTGTAGTTCAAATAATTAGACCAATCAAGAGTTCCTTGCGCAAGCGAGCGAGGTAAGCGTCGAAGCGCTGACGCTAGCCTAGACCGGTGGCAGTACACCTTGCCCGAGTTCTCCTAGACTTGTTGGGACAGGTGCACATGTATACCACATTGCACTCATTCCACATTCGACAGTACTAGTGTTCGTACATTTAAGCTTCCAGTATGCCAAGCACCGCAGGCTACGAGCCACTACCCCAGCACTTGGAGGAGGACGAACAAACGGTCAACGGCGGACCCGACTCCGACCACGTTGCTAAACCCTCCAACCAACGAGCACCCAAACGTCCGGGTCACATAGACCTCAGGAAATTGGATAATGCGTTCAAGAGGTGGGGTGCCAACTTTTCCATACGGAGCTCGACCTGACTGTCAGCTAGGTGGACAGAATCCATTGCCCAAAAGGTAAAGCGGAAGAAGAAAGTGGAGGACCATTCGCGTAAGGAGATATGGCAGAGCGTTTTCGATCCCTATATCTCGCCTCCCGGAGTGAATGAAGGGCCCACGGCCGTGGTGAGCTATACCGCACCCGAGTCATGTTACGTTTCCTGAACCGCATGCGTTTTTTACTAGGTCAAAACGTTGGACCACAACCCTCCAGTGACACAAGCTGTATTCGACAGGTGTGTTGTATAGTGGGTCCAACATGTTCGACTATCGCTCATACGTGTCAGCATTACGCAGTCGGTTCGGAATGCGATTACAGCGGGCATCCACCCAAAGATGATTGACAAGGGCTCCTCGGGTTCTTACTTTGCTCGTGCAAAAGTGGATGGCAGAGTTCAGACCGTCGCGTGTGTATTTATCCCGTGCTTTCACCGTTTCTTACTGACGCTTCATACAGGGTATTCAAACCCAAAGATGAAGAGCCGTATGGTCGTCTCAACCCAAAGGCAAGGATCATGTCATGTGCTCTGGAATGAACTCACAGATATCGCAGACAACGAAATGGCTCCATCGTCAATTCCGCTGGATCATCCCGTTTGGTCGATCTTGTCTGATACCAAATTTGAGGTGATTGTGTCATCTATCTATCTCCACTTCAACGCAGCTCAAGCGGAATGCCCCAGTTACATATCGGAAGCAGCCGCTTCTTTGCTTGATGAACGCCTTTCATTGAATATCGTTCCACGCACACAACTCGTGTCACTTTCCAGTCAGGTTAGTATAGATTGCTTTCATGGAATGACCCGCCGATTCACATCTTGTTAGGCATTTTTCTACGATTGGCTCGACAGAAGTGCAGCCAAGAAGGGTAAAGCGTTGCCAGAGAAGATAGGAAGCATGCAGCTTTTCATGCACGGATTCTCTGGTAAACATACCTCTCTGCGCAAGTACTGGTTTCTGATTTATGGCGTTCTCAGATGCCTCGGACTTTCTGCGCAGACACCCATTGCCGGGTCGTTCGTTAGCTGATACCTTCGACGATTCGCCTCACAGGAAAGGGTTGCCAACAAAGAAATTTTTTTCTGCACTCAAGATTATCTGTGGAAAGACGGGCAACGAGGAATTCGAGGAGGAAGACCCGGAGGAAGAACGTGCGTTATTCGATGTCACGGAAGAGAGCGAATCTGGGCGTCCGTTCTATTGGTCAAGAGCTCTTCAACAAAGTTTTAGAGAAGAACTTGAAAAGTAAGTGTTCGTTTGGGCGAGTTGATTTCACATGTTCATTACCTTATCCTTGGAAGACTCGTGATCTTGGGTAATTCTTAGATCCGCTTTTAATTAGATGCAGCATTTTGACTGCCTCTAGATTATCTCATGCTCAATACCGACCGAGGAGCGGACAATTACATGATCAAGTTTTGCGAAGGTGACCATGAAAAGTCACTGATCGATGTGGCTCCACAGCCATCTAAACGGCCCCAAATGATGTCACTCATCAATGAACTTCGGCAGAATGACGCCTCTGTGTCCTCGCAGTCCACGGTAACATTTGCACACGCTATCCCACCTTCTCAGGTTTCCTCATTGACGCCTCCAAATGACTTTACTCGTCACCCGCACATCCACATCGCTGCTATTGACAATTCACTTTCTTTCCCTCACGAACACCCGCAAGGATGGCGTTCGTATACCTACGGATGGCTTTACCTTCCCGTGAGCATAATTGGACGACCCTTTAGCGAAAAGACACGACAGCACTTCCTGCCACTCTTGACCAGTAAAACCTGGTGGGAGGAGACGACATTCCTACTACGGAAGATATTCGCCGTGGACCCAGATTTTCATCCCAAGATGTTCAAGGTGAGTGTTCGGATCATGTTCTTTGTTTTTTGTCATCTGAGAATTGTATCGCTAGAGACAGCTGGCTGTCATCAAAGGACAGGCTTACAACATCGTGGAATCGTTGAAGCACGCAGTAAGTCTCAGTTATTGCCCCTAAGCGAACCATTAAGTTGACCTTGGCAATTCTCTAGGACGAAGGTTGATTGCATTCTTGTTGTATAAATATAGTTGCTCACTGACCTCCAGGCCCCTTGGAGCTAACCCGACGGACGAGAGCACTTGTCTGGGATGACGAAATCGAAGTTATGATGGAAGAAATGGCACGCCCTCCAGACATAGAACCCATTTCCTCTCCTCGACCATCAATTAGTTCTGTTCCCTTACCCCGTCGCACCCGGAGTCTTAGCCATCCAAGAGAATTTCCACCTCCTGTGGGCAAACGTTCATCCGAGGCACATCGACCAGTCCCCTTTTCTGCGAAATTTCAGAGAGTCCATCCTGGTACTACGGGAGTTACCGTGCTTGAGCACCTCGAGAGGTTGGATGCAGTTGAGGCTAGTTTACAAAGGCTTGGCGTTGACGAACCCCTGATGGAGGAGGAAGATGAGGAAGTAGATGTGGGCGAGTGCTCCACATCCCGCAGACCTACATCACTTCTCATACAAACGGGAGGAGAGCCCACAGTACCTCAGGACTTGTCTGTCTCGCCTACGCAGCTGCCGCCCCCACTTTCACTCCCTGGGAGTCCAGGCGAGGTAACATCCTTACCTGACGACCAGTCGCTTGCTGGTTCCATAACAGAGGAGGACCTGACAACCATGTCTAAATCAATGTCACATGTCGAGCCACCCATGACAGGGCACTTGAGATGGAATGGCCATGCAGCGCGCTCGAGACAACAACTAAACAACACCCTCGAATGGTTGACCGCGGACGAGGCCGAGCAACACAAACGGACGGTTATTGTCGAGGTTGGCGCATTAACCCTTCTTTATCGAATGACCATCTGATACTAAATTCCGCAGCGTCTTGAGATGGTCCAAGCAAGGCCGTTATTGAGTTGTTGGTAATGTTTCAGGTGGATACTTCTGGGCAGACGGATCACAAGTAGCTTTTACATTTGGTAAGTAATAGAGTGAAGTATCTCATCCTTGCAACAGTGCAAGGTCATAATTTTATATGGCTCGTCTGCGAGACAAAAGGTCGCAAATAGCAATGACCATACAGCAAGGTGCTTCGCCGTTAGAGAGACGATGTCTCAAGAGACGGTTGGTCACCATAATATGACAAACGACCAGCCTGTCCAGGTACCTAATGTCAGTGCGCCTCCGTGGCTTGGGATGTTCTCTTGGACCTTCCCTAAGTTCGGTAACCGGGTAGCCATCGAAATGTAAATACATGCAATTGGAATAACTAGTGATATGTAGGTCATTCCCTGAGTGTAGCCTAAGCAGGTTCCGCGGACCCAGACCCACAAACACCTGGTCAACAAGCTTGGTGTTAAACCCTTGCAAGGAACCCTTGAAGGACAATACCCTGCTCCCATCTTGGCTTAAGCGTCACCGAGCTCGAGCTCGTTTGATACAGTTCAAGTCTAATTCTCGAGTTCCTGATGCGACCTTGAACGAGCAGAAGTTTTATGCAGTCTACAAGTTCATGGCCAACCGGCGTCATGTTGTAGGTATCCTTGCCAGCATACCCGATGTATTCGATTCCACTCGGGGTACAGTACGCATATGCAGGGTGGCAACAGCCATCAGGACAATTCTCATACAACATTTTGATTTTCCTAATGCGTGGTAGTTTCGCAGGAGCCATGTTTGACGAAGGTCTCCCCGACCTTCCTGGCGGAACCACCTTGGAGGGTCCATCCTCAGACGAAGAAGCACAGCCTCTGCCAATGGACTAGACAGAGGTTGACGCATCACCCCTTCTTTATTGGAACTAAATTTCGCAGCGCCTTGAGATGGTCCAAGCAAGGCCGCATCATTCAGTCGTTGGTGATGCTTTCAGGTGGATATTTTGGGGCAGACGGATCACAGCTTTCAAATTTGTAAGTATTAGTGTGAATAGTATTAGTATATATCGAACGTCTATTTTGTGACGTCGACTTTTCCGCTCCTCACCTCCATCATATGACCACCGTTGCAACTCCCGCTGTTCTCAATGTGCACACCCCAACCTCATCCTTTGCCATCGTGCATTCTTGTCAGTAATGGCTGTCACAGTTCTCCTTGATGTCAACTTCTTAGCTTCTGGTACGCAGTAAAGGACGAGTCACTGTGGCAGCTTTGCAACACGTTGACTCGCAAATGTCGTGCAGAGTTTCATGGGCAACGGGTTCAATCAGGGTGGATTAAATACGTCTGGAATGACGCTATTTGGAATCTAGACGATGGTAATACTCCTACCTATACATGTATATCCTCCCCGCCATCCTCACCTTGTTCCTAGACAGTGACTATACAATTTTTACCTGGCGTCAGGCCCCCCCTTCGAGTTCGGCCCAAACTACATCAACTATGTCTGCCACCCTGCATGTCCACGATCCTGCAGGTCAACTTCTAGAGCCACCTGCGTACCGAAATCCTTCCTTCTACCTCTTCCACCATTCGCGCTCGACGGTGTCGCCCCGATCCCATTCGGGAGCGAGTCTCAAAAACAAGAGTCCCACACGAAATGTGGCTGTAGAGGAATCGAGAGTCGCAAAGCACAGGAAGGAGTTTGAAAAATTCCACAGCGAGAATGGTGTGAGGACTGTCATGGGTACAATTGGCCCCGTCGAGAACGGTAAGGTTTCACTCTCCCACATTTGAGGCAAGTTCCGGCGAGGCTGACCCGGATCTATGTTTCCGAACAGTACGGATGCTCCTCAAAAATGGATATCGCCATGTTTACATTTCAAGAAAGTTTGCCCTGAAACACGGATTCATACCTGCTGATGCTGCTCCCGGGCATTATGGCTATGGCGGGCTCGTCAATCTGGGAAAATGGCCCATAACACTGTTGCCGGCAGCTGCTTCCACCGCACTCAAGCCAAAAGTCAGAGTGCCCACGAACGGCAAACCATCGAAGCCGAAGACTGTCTCTGTATCCGTCTACCTCTCCGAAGAACCCCATTTTGATGTTGTCCTAGGGCGTTCCTTCTTTGAGCGCCGACAAATACGGACCTCGTCCATCGACCCAACCGAGGTCGTCTGTATGGATACCGGAGAGAGAATCGAATGTGAGCTGGTGGTGCTCAAGGATGGGAGGGGAGACATCGTGACTGTAACCTGAGACCACTCAAGATGGTACTTTTCATGCATCACAAGTTGGCTTGACGCACCCTCATCGATGCAGCCCAGCAGAAGATCATTTCATGGCATCCGCAATCTCTTATCATTCTAGTATCTTTAGGCGTACATAAGCAAAAACATGGTTAGTAGGATCTGATATAAATATTGTATTCAGCTGTTCGGCGATAGCATCACGCTCTCTGGATATAAAGGGTTTTGTCGCGCTCTGGAAAAGGCGAAGTTAGTACAGCTTGGGCAAGTCTATAAGCTCTGAATCCCGTACCAAAAGTGCTGATACCGTTGTCGGCGAAGCTAGCCGGATCAGGACGTATCGATGCAGCAAAGGTGGGAGTCAGCGATGCAGTGAAACCCTGAAAGTTGATGCTCAATTCGACTGGAGGAGAGAAAAGTGGAGTTTTGACGTACCTTGATAACCCTTCCGAAATCGTTCAAGATAACACCTTTGTTCTCTAATACGTATGCCTTGTACTTTTCGTACGAAGCCTCGTTGGTGAACGTGAGAACGAACGCTACATGAAGGAACATTCAAGATCCATGTGGATCCTATGAATATAGTCGACATACTTTCGCCTTTCACTTGGTCGGAGGCTGCGGAAATAGGAAGAAGGGGGATCGAGCCAGTCATCGATCAATTTATGTAGATCCTGTGGTATTGTGGACGTACTTTGGCCTTGGTCAGACATGGCTGGTAGTAGACGATGGTAGACGATGGAGAGAAAGAAGGAGACATCCATTCAGAATCAGTCATCCTGTATAAATACTACCAGCACTTGACAGCAAGCGGAGTACGCCGGAGCCGTCTTTGTCACTGCCTTGCTCGGACTCGGACTCGGAAGTACTTGCGAAAACCCGTCATCTAGCGGACGGGCGCCCTGAACTCAACTTTCCATAATTTGGCTGTACTGGGATCATAATGAGTCTGTGTGCTGACCAGGCTCAATTTCTGTTGTAGTATAAACGAGTCGATCTAAGAGAGTCGCTTGGCGCTCGGATATAGGGGGGCGGGGCGAGGCGAGGCGGGGCGGTGCACAACCTATCTTGATTATGATTGAGAACTTTGCTAGATTGTGAAGGCGACATTATGATGCGCCCGGGGTTTACTTGGACGCCGTACAATCCCGAGTAACAAGTAGGGTGATTGATTTATGAATGAAGAGCAAAGGCACTCATCAACATGTTAGCACCGTGAAGATTTATACTCAAGATCACGATCGATCCCGCCACCACATGCAGCGATGTACACAAGTTGTTTCACCTGCAGATATATCGTTGTATGTGGTGACGAAATCGATCACAACTTATGAGCATGCTACAACATATTGTAATCTACATACTGCTACTGCGGTCCATTTCGCTGAGAGGCAAGCGGTTTGGGACGCTCGCATCCACACCGGTAGTATCAAAACGCCGCCGATGTGGATGCAAAACACCCAGTGGCCTATACCGGTCCGAGTTGCGTGGCGGCAGATGTCGCGTACTGTTATCCCAAGCACCTGGTCGTAGTTGATCGCCAGCTCAGGCTGGCGTCTCATAGCTACCCTGCGACTAGGTGAGTAAATAATGAACATGCCGGGGTAAACAAACGCACCATAGGCACAAAAGGGATCAGATGACATCTACCACGGCAACCGAGTGGCAGTTTTGTTTGCACCTAGTGTGGACAACGACCATCAACCCAGAGTTGAATGAGAATCGTAGCAAGAACTCACCAGACCGCAAGATTCCGAAAGACATTTTCACTTGCCGACGTTCCACATGACGATCGCCTTTGGTTGTTTTCCATATATTTTTCAATGTTTTTGGTTTTTTGATTTCGCTGATAGACGGGAACGAGCTGGTCCGGCTATAGGAGCATGGAATCAAGATGCGATGGAGAACAGCCATCAACAAATGACGTACCTCATGGAGGGATGGCCATGAACCGTCTGTGACTCGATGGATATAGCTTCAAGACGTTTCTTGAGGACCTTCGTCGATCCATTGAAAACCCGACCCTGCTTGTCCATTGAGCGTGCGATCTTGGCGCATGACCAAAGGGGAAGCGACGAGGACTGGTCGCAGCGCAAACACAGAGAGGGTTCTTGAATGGTAGTGGACGAAAGCTGGTTTGTCTTCCCGCGCAAGCGGAAACCAGAAGGCTTTGGTGGAAGGGGAGGTTTGATCGAATCCCTCGTTTCCACGGACCCGCGAGAGGCTGGGAAATTAAACCGCTCCTGCAAATTTTTATTAGCCTCCATGAATGAAAAGCTTGTAAAAACGCGTACCCTCAAATTGAAACATCCTGGGATCCTCCGGAGCTGTCGAGCTCGTAGCCCCGGAGGACAGGCTTCTTCGTATACGGAAGCACTGTCGCACAAAGTCTCGCTCGACGATGTGCTCAGCAGACTTGGAAGAATGGAAGGATTCTAGTCAGAGGTTATCAGAGATAATTGCGAGGAGGTACATCGATGACCTACCTTCAGGTCTGCGAATTTTCTTACCCTTCGAAGTGTCTTTTGAGACACTCCAAAAGAAACCACAGAGACATCCGTGGTTATGGAAAGGGTGGCCTCCACCGATGAAAATGCTGCCTTGGAAGACACCACAGGGTCACAGACGACTTGATGGTCGTCGTCGAGAAGCGATGCGAGCTTTAAACGTCTCCTGTACTCGGAGATCGGACGTTTGAAAGAGGGCGGGGGTGTCTGAGCGATCGCCTCAATCTCGTACTCATTTGCGAATTCCTCCTCGGGGATGCTATTGAGGAGTGTCGGTACATGGGCGGCAAGTACCTGCCAGACGGTGTCGAGCCCGTCTTCCATTGGCGGAAAAATAGGCACGTCAACGCCGATTGTTGTGGTGTTGGTGGAGGGTGGGGAGTGGGGAGGCGAGACGACAAGCGATTCGTCGTCTTCACCAGCCTCATCTTCTTCGTCGGCCGTATAGGTGGAATGGTCGTCGCCGACTTGAGAAGATACACCAAGAGAAGAATATTGATTCACTAGCGTCCGGTGTGTGGCAGAATCCGCTAATGAATCGTCGGAAAAGTAGGAAGAAAGTTTTGGCACAGGGATGGCCAAATCTCTCTTCATACCCGACAACGCCAGGTTGAAAGCGTTCTGCTTCCTAGACTCCACCTCGGAAGTCCATTCCTCCTTCAGACTCGAATCGAACGAGAAATTGTCGAAATCTCGTTGAAGATCTTCATCCGAAAACTCGGGCGAACGAGTGGGTTTTTCTGACTCGAACGAACAAGATGACGATGCCGGGGAGAAAAATGGGGATGCACGGTGTACCGAGGGTAAGTCGACGAATTGTTCGGAAGCAGATCGAGAATGATCCGAGAACGACTCAACGAGAGCCTGGCAGAAGTCGTGCCTCGCCTCATCGATAGTCGGCTTTAAGAGCACACGACATCTGGTAAATAGTCGCTCAAAGTCTAACCAACTCTGAGCGGTAACAGCCAAGAGATGGAGGTGATCTTCGTTGTCCTGTTCGTCTGAAGGGGCAGGGTTAGTGATGGCCGGTGAGGACGTGGCGAGGGAAGGGGACGTGGCGGCAAGAGAAACTGCGGCCGAAAAAGTAGGAGTTGAACCGCTGGCCGCGCTGGCCGGATCGACAGGGTGCTTCATGGACGCATTATCGAAAAGGTGCCTAAGGTCCTCCCTCGCCGACTTGACTTTGCGAACGAAGAGTTTTCCCGGGCTCAGATTCTGAAGGTCTGCACTCAGCACGGCGGAACAACGTGCTTTGAACGAGCTCCCATCTGCCAAGAGGTTAATATGGGGCTACAGTACAATAATTCGTCAGACAGGCCGGGTGAGACATGATTCAGGTGTAGATACCATGGAGATCGCCTTCGGAACGCCAGCATTCCTCAGGTTCTGCATGCTCAGCTTGGCGAGGCGCTTCCTGGACGAGTCGCCAACAGAGGGATGGGACAAATGAGCGAGATCCTCGAAAGAAGTGAGTTTGTTCTTGATCAACAAGACCATAGTGGAAGATGAATGGAAGATAGTAGAAGACGGTAGAGAGGACGAAGAAGGGGGGAAACGCGCAGCGTGTGGTTGAGGGAAGGAAGATGGGTGGGCAACTGGTATTTAAGGCCAGAAAGTGTCACCCGCCCGTCATGGAATGCTACGACGTAGCCCGTCGATGACATCATAAACTTGGTGTGGTATTAATATGGCAGGTGTGATCATGGTCACTACAATGGAATGCTATGACAATGAGCGCTGAGTACTGAGTGATGACATGACAGGAAAGGTTTCCAGCACTTACTAGTAGATGGCTTTCCCAATATTTGACTTACGATACCGCGAAATGTCTCGAGTGACTTGTGTAGTGATTCTTGCATAAAGTTGACGGTCACAGCAGCTAAATAGGGTTTTCGTCCCTCGATTGACATTGCTGAACTTTCCGCAGGCGGGTGCATGATACTTAGTATGGATATGTTAGCCCATTGGATCCAATAACGGTGACCACACGCAACGAGAATCGACATTGGTGCCGGGGCGAAAGGAATATAGGAACAGGAGAAGATTTTACAGGGGCGCACCTGGTATGCATGAAGCGCTTATCATCATAATGTCCGAGTCAGTGGATAAAAATGGCTCACGTGAGCAATCGCCCAAACTTGAAACCGAAAGATCATTTTGTCCTACACACTGGGAGTCTGGCACACAGAGCTTAATTTCTTTCGCATCGCGCTCGGCTTTATCCAGTAGTGACTCTCTCCAGGTTTCAATTGAATCGTGGGCATATCACCAAAGGCAATAACGACACGAGCAGGACTCTCGTTTTCCGGGTTACAGTCTTGCAGATTTGAAGTAAGCTTGAGACGAATCCAAGTCCTTTATTGCCACGACCCATGCATGCATGAGTACTTGAAATTCTTGAGTACCATCCCGTACCCGCGAAATCACGTGGAATGTCAGCTGGAACTCTGGATGGACTTGTCGAATCCCAGTAGGAGGAGTAATGGTGAAAACGAACAAACCTGCCAGTGAGGACTGAGCGCAGCGTGAGCACAATGGCAGGGGACGCGGGGACTCGCACAAGACTTGCATGCCACGACGCACAATTGCTGATCAGAGACGACGAGATTTTTTTGCTCAGGGGCCCGAGATGGTGATTGTTGTCCTTTTATACCCTCTCTCATGAATGCTTTATATCCCATGGACGATCAATGGACGATGACATCGATGATAGCCCAGGCGTGATCGAAACTATGCCTATGCCTAAAGAGGTACGTATACTAGTAGTCTGATCATGTTCGGCCAACTTGAAGGAAAACTGTATTTTTATTTTGTTAAATGCAAACATCGTGTTGCATAGTAAAATCAGCTAATATTAGACAGAGGAGTTCGGAATGCTTATACCGTGGCCATTTCATAGCTTCTAGAAGTACTTATCGAGAGATGAAAGGGCTCGGACTAGAGTACGAGAGGACTCAGTCGAAGAGACACAACGACTATGGGATTAACGGTAACATACCTAGAGTACGAGAGGACTAGGGATATGGTAAGTAAGCATAAT
>JBBPLF010001149.1:0-11457 GCA_038089615.1 Aureoboletus auriporus
TAATCAGATCACTATTCATTAATTCATCCTCTTATCACGCACCTTCCATTCTTGGCTGACGTCCTACCAACAGAACTCGTACGTATCGCACTTGTCCGCTCGTCACAGACGGACTCGGCCTTACACAATGCACACACTTGGGGCTTGTGGAGTGCTAAGTAACAACACTGGATTGCATAAAACTAGCTGGGGAATACAGGGCAAGTCGAGTGGCTACTTATACTAACTAGATGCTGTGTAATCCTATGTGTGCAGTAGGGGCTATGTTACTGCATACTGTGCAAAGCAGGGCCTGCAGTATCCTGGCTATGTGATGGTAGTGAGGGGAAACGAGGCATTGCATCAGGAAGGCAATGCCAAGAAGAGGAATGTAGTCCATTTATGGTTCTGAAGAATATGAGTCTTTGAAAAACAAATATTAAGGTGGTTCTGGTTGAAGGTGAAAGTGTTAGACAAGGAAATAAAGTGTAACATGGTTCTGAGGGGTTCTGAAATGTTCCCTGTGGTTCCAGTCGAAGGTGAACACAATAAATGTGGTTCTGAAGGATTCTGGAACAAAAGTGAGAATTCTAAAAGGGAAGAGAGGATGAGTGTCTGGCGAAGACACGAGGGGAAATGATGAGTCCATAGATGTATAGAAAAGACGGGTTGTAGGGGAAAATTGTAACATTACCCCCTTCATAACGCTGAAGCACTTGCTCAGTGATCTGGTCCATTGATATCTCCCTCATTGACCTCATAGTTGGTGAAATCAATGTCTCCATCAAGAAAGCTGTCATCACGGTTGAGCCCATTGTGAACTGGGCAATGAGCGCAAATGTGCCCATACTCATTATACTCTCCACATTGTCTTCAGTGACATTTTGCCTGGACATGTCCTGGGGCACCTTTGTGATATCAAGGGCAGATATATTTCCCACAGAAGATCCGGACATGATCTGCCTTTCCACACTGGTGACAGTGGAGGCGCTTCTTAGGGAGGTGTGTGGGAATGTTAGAGGTGTCAACATTAATGGGGTCTCAAGAAGTCCCAGCTCCATCCAGAGATGCTGATCTGGTTCCTCGAAAGGAGTGGAGTATGGGGCAAAGGGTGTTTCCGAGGGCGTTGAAGAGAGCTACAAGGCTCTGGATCTCAGGAATATGAGTCACAAAACCTTGGATAGCTGTTGTGGGTGGTAAGAAGGGAGCGATATGTTCACTCCTAAAGGGATACGCAAGAGAAAGGAAAAGAGGGACAACTGGCCAAGACCCTTTGACCAGGAAAGAGCTTTTATGATGAACCCGAGACTTTCCAGAGTGTTCCGCTGAAAGTCGATGGCAGATCCGCGGAATGCACAGTGTATGCGAAGAATGCGAAAGCAAAGAAACAATAGGAATGATGAGGACTTGTGTGGAAGCCCTTAAGATGGTTGACGATTGAAGGGAATGATAGATGGAAGGACAAAAAAAAAAATTCAACTGCCTAATTACAGTCTTTTATAGTCTGGGCACACCCTAGACTGAAACAAGTAAGGTACATGCATCACAACACCTGTTGAAGGCATGGAGACGACTAAATATGTGAATAAAGTACTTGATAAAGTAATTCAAGTCGTTAGGATGTTATACAACTTGATACAAGGAGTCATAAACGTAACACGAACAAAAGGACTTATCAGCGATGGAACCCAAGTGCAAATGTGGAACGTGGACTATGCAGATTTTGTTTGGATTGTTGTGAGTTGATGTGAGAGAGCATGGAGATGACTTTAGATGGCCATGGTAGAAGGTGAAAACATTAGGAAAGGGATAAGGATAAGGATGGAGAACGACCCAGGTGACAATTAGATGATATGCGAGAGTAGAAACTTATGGCTCTCTACAGCATTTAGGGTTGTTTGGGGAGCCTCAAAGGTAACAAGCTCTCATGGCAAGTAAGAGCTCCTCATTGCATGTCCTCAGGGGCAGGAGTAGGGGGGTGGGTTGCAACTGGAGAGTTCTTTGAAAGCTGGAGGTAGTGGGAGCATGAGTGTCGATCTTTGGGGACTCTGGAATGGAGAGTGGAGTGGGAAAGTATGTTCTTTCTGGAGAGCGTGGGGGTGGAATTTGGAGAACAGGGGAAGGGGTTCTTTCAATGGACATGGGTGTGTCGAGGTGGGGGTCGAATAGTACAGTGCATGGGGTATCTCCTACATAGGTCCTGTATTCATGGACACTCATGATGTCGAAGAATGGCTCTATAATGGATCAGAGCAAATTCTCATCAATACAGTCCACTAGATGTCCAAACCCTTCCTTGTAGAGGAGGTCTAGGATCAAGGAGCGAGCTTCATCGACACCAGTCTGCATGATGGCCACAAATTGTTCCAGGGAGTCATGGGGAACAAGCTGGTGGGTGGCAAGGTGGATGATTTGGTAAGTTCAGAAAAGGGTGCACAAGTCCTTGGTTTTCTTATCGTAATTATAGCACAGATCTAGCTCCATGCACAAGGAGAGAGCTGGGGTGGTTAAGACGGAGGTAAAGAGGATCTTTCGTAGTCGGGCAGGGAGACAATTGGAGTAGATGACATAGGGGTAGGGTAGTTGAAGACGATTATTCTGTGCCATGAGGGACTTGTAAGTTCCTCGAGCCATGATGCAGTTATGGGTAATGCGTGGAGAAGGGGTTTGCTGTCATGATTCATAGTGCCAAGGCAGTTGCTGCACTTCCTGTTACAGAAGTACTGATGTTTGAGGGGATGAGACAGTGGGAGGTCATTGTGAAAAAGGAAGAAGAACTTGTAGAAAGAGAGGCCTGGTTGGAATTCGAAGTTTCTTTTACGGAGCATTTACTGGGGAAAGTCCCTTGGGCAAGAGGACTTATATTCATCCAGGAAGGTTTGTGCATGTTTGAGGTTTCCCTCAGGTTCCCAGGTGTTTTCTGCTGCAGAATACCCTTTCCAGGATACAAGGTACTGCCTTCTTCCTCTGGTTCCACAGTGTGAGAGGATGGAATCTATTTCATACTCTTCTTCTCTGCTGATCAACTCGGGCGGTGGATCTGAGAAGTTGGGGCTGTGCTCTGCAGTTTCTCAATAAGAGGATAGGAGGGAGGCGTGGAAGACATCATGTATCTTCCAGGTCAGTGGCAGTTTGAGGTGATATGACACAGGGGAAATGACCTGTGTGATTTCAAATGGTCCTTCTCATTTAGGGGATAGTTTTCTTGATAGGTACTGCAGTTGGAGGTTCCTCCCTTCTAGCCATACCTTGTCTCTGACTTCCCAGGGGTGAAACTTTGATGAGGTTTGTTCCCTCATGATCTGTTGGGTTTTTTTGTGTGCAGCAAGGGCTTCCTCTAACTTGGACAGGCGTGTTTCCAGGCAGGAAGGAATGTCTTTCCGATTGGAGGATAGGAGCGGGGTTTGTACCCCAGGATGAGAGAGAAAGGGGATTTTTGGGTAGCACCAGTAGTGGCTAGAAGAATATATCACTTCATTGTGCTAGCACTAAAAATGTGATATAATAATGGGCTAGTGTCAATCATTACCCAGTGTGTGATATATCCCCTGCATTGATGTATCACACCCACTATGATGACTTCTGGGGTGTGATACATCACGTGCGCCCGTTTTACCACTTTTGTGCCCCATCCTCACTGATACATCACACCACCTAGCATGCTGTTATGATTTTCCCCTACAACCCATCTTTTCCTTATGTCTATGGACTCATTGTTTCCCCTTGTGTTTTCACCAGACACTCGTCTTCTTTCCCTCATTAACCTTTCTGGTTCCAAACCAGAATCCTTCGGAACCACACCAATAGGCCTTCACCTTCGACCGGAACCACAGGGATCTCTTCGGAACCCTTCAAAACCACATTGTCACTTTGTTCCTTTATCTAATCTCTTCACCTTCAGCCAAAACCACAGGGATTTCTTCAGAATCCATCGGAACCACTTGTCTTACATAACGGACTAATTCCTACTTGTCATCACTCTCCTTATGCGATGACTCGTAATCCCTTGACTCACTCACATAGCCATGATACTGCGCACCACGCCTTACGCAATATGCAGTAACATAGCCCATGCTGTGCACATAGGATTGTGCAGCATCACAACTCATATAAGTAGCTACTCAACTCGACCTGTATTCCCTAGCTAGTTCTATGCAATCCAGCGTTGTTACTTAGCACATCCACGAGCCCCAAGTGTGCGCATTGGGTAATGAGACACTTCTTCTCTTTGCTCTGCCCACAACAAAAGTCTTCAAACTACTTCGAGTGTTCGCTGTGCTACGTTCCGATGCCCAGCATTAACACATGCCCTCTGGGTGTGATACATCATGTGTGCCTGTCTTCTCGCGCTTGATCCCTGCTGATTGTTAGAACTGTAGGAATGGACATAACTCCAGCGAGATCCAGAGCAGAGTCTTCGACGGGACTTGGCTTCAGCTTATGTGCTGCACCCTTACTGAACCCGGAGGTCCCAGATTTGTCGGAGGATTGGAGGTTGGAGGTCACGAGAACCATC
The DNA here is from genome assembly GCA_038089615.1 of Aureoboletus auriporus. NCBI lineage: Eukaryota > Fungi > Basidiomycota > Agaricomycetes > Boletales > Boletaceae > Aureoboletus > Aureoboletus auriporus. The sequence continues at coordinate 4,496 of JBBPLF010001149.1, forward strand.
AGAGGTTCAAGTGTAGCGAAGGAGGAAGACGAAGATGGAGTTCGGATGGAGACTGGGAGGTCAGAGTGAGGAGAGGAAGGTTATTTAATTCGATGTTCAATTCAATATTCAACTAAAGTTACAATTACAGCACAGAGGGGTTTATATACAGAGGACGGAAGTGTTTCAGGGTGACAAATGGAGAGAGAATGGAAATGTAAGTAGGGTGACAGACGGAGACAAGGAACAGATGACAGAATTGACAAGGGAAGAATATAAAAATATAAAAGGAAGTCCAGAAAACGGAGATACCAAAGTGCGTGAGAATGCGCTGAAGTTGTCACAGGATAACCAGAGTTGTGTCATAGTGACCAGAGTTGGACTGGAGGAAAACCGGAATATGACACTGATGCATCACACCATCTGGCAGGACCTCTGGGTGTGATACATCACGTGCACCCATCTTCTGGCACTCAATTCCCACTGATATATTACACCTTCTAGTGTGTGCCCTCTGGGTGTGATACATCATGTGCGCCTGTTTTCTCACACTCAATCCCTGCTGATACATTACACTATCTAGCATGCCCTCTGAGTGTCATACATCATATACGGCCATCTTCTCATGCTCGATCCCCACTGATGCATTACACCGTCTAGCATGCCCTTTGGGTGTGATACATTGCATGCACCTGTCTTCTCACACTCGATCCCCGCTGATACATTACACCATCTGGCATGCCCTCTGGGTGTGATACATCACATGCGCCCATAGTTTCACACTCAATCCCCACTGATCTATTACACCCTCTAGTGTGTGCCCTCTGGGTGTAATACATCACGTGCACCCATCTTCTCACACTCAATCCCCACTGATATATTACACTGCCTAGCACGCCCTCTGGGTGTGATATATTGCATGCGCCCATCTTCTTGTGCTCGACCCTTGCTGATATATTACACCATCTAGCATGCCCTCTGGGTTTAATACATCGCATGCACCCATTTCTTGTGCTTGATCCCCACTGATTTATTACACCCTCTAATATCCCCTTTGAGTGTGATACATTGCATGTGCCTGTCTTCTCACGCTTGATCCCCACTAATCTATTACACCCTTTAGCGTGTACTCTCTGGATGTGATACATCACATGTGCCCATCTTCTTTGCGCTTGATCCCCACTGATATATTACACCACCTAGCATGCCCTCTGGGTGTGATACATAGCATGTGCCTGTTTTCTCACACTCAATCCTCTCTGATTTATTACACCTTCTAGCATGCCCTCTGAGTGTAATACATCGTGTACGCCTGTCTTCTTGCACTTGATCCCTGCTGATACATCACTGTCTAGCAGGATCTCTGAGTGTGATATATCACGTGCACCCATCTTCTCGTGCTCAATTTCCACTGATATATTACACCCTCTAGCGCATCCACTTTGTTATGATTTTCCCCTATAACCCATCTTTTCCCTACGTCTATGGACTCATTATTTCTCCTCGTGTCTTCGCCAGACACTCATCTTCCTTCCCTCACTAATCTTTCTGGTTCCGAACCGGAACCTTTCGGAACCATGTTCACACTTTATTCCTTTGTCTAACATCTTCACCTTCGACCAGAACCACAGGGATTTCTTTGGAACCCTTTGGAACCACATTATCTTACATAACAGACCAATTTCTCCTCATCATCACTCTCCTTATGTGAAGACTCGTGATTCCCTTACTCATTCAACATAGCCATGATACTGCGCACCACGCTTTATGCAGTACGCAGCAACATAGCCCGTACTGTGCACATAGGATTATGCAGTACCACCATTCGTATAAGTAGCTACTTGACTCAACCTGTATTCCCCAGCTAGTTCTACACAATCCAGCATTGTTACTTAGCACATCCATGAGCCCCAAGTGTGCGCATTGGGTAGTGAAACACTTCTTCTCTTTGCTTTGCCCACAACAGGTCCTTGAACTACTTCGAGTGTTCGCTATGCTACGTTCCAATGCCCAGCGTTAACATAAGAACTAGCTCTTCAACTCCATCTCTGTCACCCGACAGAAAGATATGCCCACCATTTCCGGACAAGGATCACAATGAGGACGGATTATACATCCCCCTTTTAAATCCTCAGACAATATTCAAACACCGTCTGCACTCTTCGCTCTTCCAGCACCAATCCCTACCAAGGACTGGAGGATCCAAGATGCTCCCCCCTTTCCCAGACAACCGCCACCCCCACCACCCAAAGATCCAAATCCTGATATAGAAATGTTGGATCACGGAAACAAAGATATTGAACTTAAAGCCAGACTACCCACAGATTTCTCTGGGGACCCAAAGGATGCTATATGTTGGAAAATGGCCATGACCACCTACTTCAACATGAATCAGAAGTTTTATAACGAGAACACCAAGGTCCTAACAATCCTCGCTAAAATGAGCAAAGGCCGAGGAAGTGCGTTCTCAGAATCAATCTATGTCCAGCTTGCCAACTGTTACGGTTTTCCCTCAAGACCACTCTTTTCCCTATGCATATGGACTCATTGTCTCCCCTCGTGTCTTCACTAGACACCTATCTTCTTCTCCTCATTAGGTTCCTTTTGCTTCATCCACTTGTTGAGTTACGCTTCATTTACTTGTTGAGTCACGCTTCATTTACCTGTTGAGTCACGCTTCATTTACTTGATTGAGTCACCTTTCCTATTTTGGACTATCACTCCTCGTCATCATTCTCCTTATATGATGACTCGTGTTCCTTTACCCATCCATGCATAGCTTGTACTGCGCACATCGCCTTACGCAGTGCGCAGCCGTATAGCCTATACTGCGCATACTGGATTATGCAGTATTACACTCACTATAAGTAGTTACCTATCTCTGCCTGTATTTCCCAGCTAGTTCTACGCAATTCAGCGTTGTTACTTAGCACATCCACGAGTCCCAAGTGTGCGCATTGGGTAGTGAGACATCCTTCATCTTTGCTTCGCCCACAACAAGTCTTCGAACTACTTCGAGTGTTCGCTGTGCTACGTTCCAACGCCCAGCGTTAACACCAACAACATGTTGAAAGACCTCTCCTTCACCAAGCTCATGGAACTATTCAAGAAGACCTTTTTCCCCTTCAATTACAAAAACCAAGCACAGGATCAGTTGGACAAACTGGTACAACTAGGGAAAAGTGATGCCGGATACACCAACTACATCACTGCCTTCCAGGCTGCAGAGGCCATAGCGGGAATTGACAATGAAGTCACCAAGATAAACTACCTTATAAAAGGACTGGATCCAAACATCTCCACAAAGATCCTCTCTATCAACCCTCTCCCTGACAAACTCACGGAATGGCTCAGACTTTCCGGAGTATTCCATGCTCAGAACAAGAGGATAGAGGACCTGCGAAAGGGATGAAGAGTAGACTTCCAGGTCAAAGGAAGGACTACCAGAGACCCAAACGCCATGAATGTTGATGCCATACGTGTCAACTTCACCAAACTTTCACCAGTAGAAAAGGCAGAACACATGAGGAACAACAAGTGCTTCAAATGCCACCGAGTGGGGTGCCACACCAGGAACCACTCCCAAGACAAATGTCCTGAGGGACAAGGAAAGAATACCAACTGGACCCCTCCTCGCCCACAGAGGAATCCAGCCAGGAACGAACACGTTTGAAAGACCAAGTTTGAAGAGTACCAAGACATCCTTAAGGAAAAGGGTGTCACTGAGGAGGAACTCATATGCACACTCGACGTCCTCTATGACATCGACAAACCAGAGACCGTTGTCACGACCTGGGTTGAAGAAGAAGAAATCCCAAAGAAGGATTTTTAAGCAGGAGGAAAGGGTTGACGCTCTCCCATCCTGAAGTAATAGCACCAGTGTTCTTGTCTGATCCAAACAGTGAATCTATGCGAATTCCTATTTCACTGTTCGAACAAGAAAATGATCAAATTGTCGACACGTTTGCCCTCATAGATTGTGGAGCAAGCGGAGACTTCATAGATTGCAATCTAGTGAAGAAGAAAGGGTACAAACAAATCTGACTGGATAAACCAAAGAAAGCACATAATGCGGATGGATCCCTGAACACTGGAGGGATAATCCGCCACAAAGTGACTCTCATGATTTGGATTGGAAAAGTAAACGAGGAAAGAGACTTCCTTGTCATCAATTGTGGAAAAGAAAACTTGATTCTCGGAATAACGTGGCTCCGAGAAACCAACCCCATGATAAACTGGACAACCGGAGAAGTAGCCCTCCTGGATAAACCGAAAACTCCATGATATGATTCCCCCAGGGCAGTGTGCCAAAGATATCTCGTCCGATACCTAGAACTGGACCCTGATGAGAAGATAGCCAAACTATGGAGAAAGAGAATTGACAACCGAATAGAAACCCTCATCAGGAAAACCACCCTCGCTACTGAACTTGCAGTCCAAGAACCCCATAAGGAAGAACTACCCCCCGAATACAAGGATTTCGCTGACGTCTTTGCCAAAAAAGAAGGAGATAAATTACCACCCTCTCGACCATTTGACCATGGAGTGGACCTTGACTTAACCTTCATACCCAAGGTAGCCAAGGTATACCCTTTAAACCCCAAGGAGAAAGAAGCCTGTAAAGATTTCATTGATGAACATCTGAAATCAGGGAAAATAGTCCCATCCAAATCCCCACAGGCATCCCCTTTCTTCTTTGTACCAAAGAAAGATGGATCTGTACAACCCTGCCAGGATTACCAGTATCTTAACTCCCATACCATCAAGAATGCCTACCCCCTCCCACTCATCTCCGACCTCATCGACCAACTCAAGGGATCATCTATCTTCACCAAGATGGACATCCGATGGGGATATAACAACGTCCTCATCAAACCACAAGACAGATGGAAGGCCGCATTCATAACACCCATGGGACTTTTCGAACCAACTGTAATGTTCTTCGGCATGTGTAACTCTCCAGCAACATTCCAAGCCCTGATGAATCACACCTTTGTGGATCTCCTAGCCGAAGGATGGTTAATCATCTACATGGATGACATCCTCATCCATTCTAGTGACCCAATAGTACATCAGGAACGAACTTGTCGAGTCCTCCAAAGACTCCGAGAACACCGTCTATCCTTGAAACTGAAAAAGTGCTTCTTCGACAAAGTGGAGGTAGAATATCTTGGAATGATCATCAGAGCAGACTGGATCCAGATGGATCCAGTAAAACTGCAGGCCATCAATGAATGGCAACCTCCCCGATCGGTCAAAGCAGTCCAATCATTTATTGGATTTTGCAATTTCTACTGAAAATTCATTTCGAACTTCTCCACCAAGGCAAAACCCCTACACAACTTAACCAGGAAGGGAGCAAAGTGGGAATGGACCAAAGAATGCGATGAAGCCTTCTCAGCCATCAAACAAACCTTCACCCAGAAACCTGTCCTTCAAATGCCCAATATCACAAAATCCTTCACCGTTATGACCGACGCCTCCTTAACTGCCATAGGAGCGGTCCTCATGCAGAATGATAGCAATGGCGATCTACACCCTTGCGCCTATCTCTCTAAAACCCTGTCACCCGCAGAACGAAACTATGACATCTACAATCGAGAACTCCTCAGAATCATCCAAGCTCTGGAGGAATGGAAACACTATTTACAGGGAACAGGACTCCCAGTAACGGTCATTACTGACCATAAAAACCTTGCATACTTCAAAGAACCACAAAAACTCTCTAGAAGGCAGGTGCAATGGATGTTGTTCCTTCAAGACTTTGACCTCCACTTCTCCCCCATGCCTGGCACACAAATGGGACCTGCCGACACTCTGTCTCGACGAGACACTGTGGATACTTCCACCGATAATCAGGAAGTCACCCTCCTCCCCGAAGATATATTCATCCACACCCTCGACTTCGCTCTGGTTGAGAAAATCACTGAATCCACCCCATCCGACCCCTTAGTTGTCACCGCCCTTAAAGCACTAAATGAGGGTATCCCATTGATCACCAAATCCCAACCACATGACTGGGATTACACCGATGGGATGCTCCACTATAAACATTGACTCTATATTCTGGAACCAGCTCAACAGGGGCTTGTCCGCCTCACACATGAAAGCAACCATGGCGGACATGGCGGAATATTCCGCACTACCAACCTAATGCAACGAGATTACTGGTGGCCTGGTATGACCACCTTCATCCACAAATTCGTCCAAGGTTGCGCAGTTTGTCAAGCTAATAAAGTAAACACCCATCCTACCTCTCCTGTGTTGACACCACTTCTCTCCACCTGCACTTGCCCTTTTCAGCAGATCTCGGTTGACCTCATCACTAACCTCCCGCTGTCCCTCACTTTCAATTCTATCATGGTCGTGGTCAACCATGGCCTTACAAAGGGGGTAATTCTCATCCCTTGCAACAAAACCATCAATGCTGCCAGAGTTGCCCAACTATTTTTCACGAATATATTCCAATACTATGGACTCCATGACCACTGCATCTCCGACAGAGGACCCCAATTCACATCTGCCTTTGCACAAGAAATTGCCAGATTCCTAAAATATGATTTAAAACTCTCATCCGCATATCATCCCTGTTACACTCATCTCGGGTAGAGGCGAATGTAGACCTGGTCGGTTCTAGGGTTATGTCTAAGACGAACATTCGTCGTAGATGGTTCAAGGGTTCGAGGGGGTACTTCTGATGACAACACTGTTGTTGGTGGTTCAAGGATTTTGAGGGAGCGTCCACTCAGAGTAGGACGAGGACTTCAAGGGAGACAAGGGATCCAAGGGATCAAGGATGATGTACAAGGTGATGCTGTTCCAGGTAGGTCAAGCATGAGGTACATCGTTGGTATCGTAGGGTTTATATAGGGAAAGGGAAAGGGGAATTACTAAGCAATAGAATGCGAAGGAATTCCTAGGAATGTTTTAGTAATACACAGCAAGTAGGACGGAAGAAGAAATAATGATGTCAAGCGGGCTGT
>JBBPLF010001150.1:0-11449 GCA_038089615.1 Aureoboletus auriporus
TATTTTAAACTCAGACATAGTCCTAATGTGTGTATCTTTGTTTGTATGACCAAACATAACCAAATAACACTTGATTTCAATGTAATGAGAAAAAGGTGCAAAACCATTGCAATGGTATTGGTGTTTTAAAATGGATGTATCTTTGCAGTATGTAGGTAAAGTCACATGACCCTGGGGACGAAGTTGTGGCCAAAGGTTTGTACTTTATTTGTTCCCACCAAAGCAAAGTGATATTCCCACAATTGATTGCAGGGTGCTTCATGCCCTGGTTAGAGGTTAGATATTGCAACGGTTTTGCTCGTCACTGTATATGGAAGACATCAAATGACATGACTCTTTTTATAAAAAGCCGTCATTTCCCCCACCAAAACAAGTTCACATAAATATGATCACCAATGGACACTTGTTCTCTTATCTAGACCAAGAAACTGAATCCTAGTACATCCGACATGCCCTCAACAACCAAACCATCCATCAAATTATTCAATGTGGATCTCGCTTCATCCCATAAGAATCACTGGTCATAGCCAAACTCATTACCACCACAGAACTGGCTATGACCACCGAGAAAAACAAACCCAAGACCATCCTTCCCCATGAATACCAAGACTTCACTTCTGTCTTTTCAAAGGAAGCAACCAAACATGTGCCTCCCTTTCAGCCTTACGACCATGAAATCAATACCAAGGACATCTTCATCTAAAAAATTGTGAAAATCTACCCTCTTTCCCCCAAAGAACAAAAAGCAACAAAAACCTTTCTAGAGGAACACCTTGCCTCTGGAAAAATCTGCCCATCCAACTCTCCCCAAGCCTCCCCTTTCTTTTTCGTGAAAAAGAAGAATGGAGGTCTTTGCTCTTGTCAAGACTACTGATACCTCAATGAACATACCATCCACAATGCATATCCCCTTCCCCTTATCTTGGATCTTGTTGATAGACTCCAGGGAGCAAAGGCTTTCACCAAGTTTGACATTAGATGGAGGCATAACAATATTTGAATCAAGGTGTTACAGTTTTCCCCTACGACCCATCGTTCTCCTATGTCTACAGACTAATCGTTTCCCCTCATATGTTTGCCAGGCATGTGCTGTCCAACCCCTTCTAATTCTGTTTTCTTTCACTTTTGCTTTCCCGTGCTTCCGTTTTCTTTGCTTTCCCACACTTCTGCTTTCTTCAAAAACAGACTACTTCTCCTCAGCATTGCTCTCTTTATGCAATGCCTTGTGTTCCTGTCATCCATCACATAGCCTAGCTGCTGTGGACCCCACTTTATGCAGTACACAGTAACACTGCAATTACTGCACATATAGGAATGCACAGTACACAAGTAGTATAAGTAGCTACATGACTTGTCCAGTATTCCCCAGCTAGTTCTACGCAATACAGCATTGTTACTCAGCACATCCATGAGTCCCAAGTGTGCACATTGGGTAGTGAGACCTTCTTTTGCTTTGCCCACAAAAGTCTTCATACTACTTTGAGTGTACACTGTGCTATGTTCCGATGCCCAGTGTTAACAAAAGAACTAGCTCTTCAACTCTATCTCTGTCACCCAACAGAAAGATCTGCCCACCATTTCAGGACAAGGATCACGACGAGGATGGACCATATATCCCCCTTCTGATTTTTCAAATGATACCCCAACACTGTCTGCACCCTTTGCTCTTTCAGCACCTATCCCTGCCGAGGACTGGAGGATCCAAGACACACCGCCTGTACAACCAACCACCCCACCCAGATGACCATCTCCTCCACCACCTGAAGACCCCATATCTGACATAAAAATGTCCGATCCAGGAAACAAAGACATTGAACTCAAAGCTGGACTGCCTGCAGACTTCTCTGGGGATCCAAAGAATGCAATATGTTGGAGAATGGCAATGACTGCCTACTTTAAGATGAACAAAAAGTTCTACAATGAGAGTGCCAAGGTCTTAACCACTCTTGCGAAGATGAGCAAGGGTCAAGGAAGCATCTTCTCCAAATAAATCTATGTCCAACTTGCCAATAATGTGTTGAAAGATCTCACATTCAACCAACTCATGGACAAATTCAAGAATTCTTCCCCTTCAACTACAAGAACCAAGCAAGAGACCAGTTAGACATACTGGAACAACAAGGGAAGAGTGATGTTGGATACACCAACTACATCACTCCCTTCCAGGCTGCAAAGGCCATAGTGGGAATAGACAATGAATTAACCAAGATAAACTACCTTTTGAAAGGACTAGACCCAGATATCTCCACCAAGATTCTGTCCATCAACCCTCTCCCTGATAAACTATCGGAATGGATTTGACTTTCAAAAGTGTTCCATGCCCAAAACAAGAAGATAAACGATTTGCAGAAAGGATGAAAGGTGGACTTCCAGTTCAAAGGAAAGCCCCCTAAAGATCCGAATGCCATGAATGTCAACGCCGTTTACGTCAACTCCACTAGACTTTCATCAGTAGAAAAAGCAGAGTACATGAGAAACAACAAATGCTTCATATGCCACCAGGTAGGGTGTAACACCAGGAATCACCCCTGAGACAGATGTCCAGAAGGACAGGGAAAGAGCAACAACTGGGCCCCTCCTCGCCTGCAGAGGAACCCTGCCAGAAATGAACACATCAGAAAGACCAAATTCAAAGAGTACTAGGACACCCTTAAAGAGAGAGGTGTTACTGAGGAGGAACTCATCTGCACACTCAATATCCTCTATGAAATTGACAAACTGGAAACCGTTGCCACGACCCAGGTCGAAGAAGAAGAAATCCCAAAGAAATATTTTTAGACAGGAGGAAAGGGTCAACACTCTCCCATCCTGAAGTAATAGCACCAGTATTCTTGTCCAACCCAAACAATGAATCTATGCAAATTCCCATCTCGCTGTTTGAACAAGAAAACAACCAAATTGTCGACACATTTGCCCTCATAGACTGTGGAGCAAGAGAAGACTTCATAGATCGTGATCTAGTGAAAAAGAAGGGATATAAACAGACATGACTGGATAAACCAAAGAAGGTACAAAATGTGGATGGATCCCTGAACCAAGGGGGAATAATCCGCCACAAAGTGACCCTTACAATCCAGATAGGGGAAGTAAACGAGGAAAGGGATTTCCTTGACATCAATTGCAGAAAGGAAAACCTAATCCTTGGGGTAACATGGCTCTGAGAGACCAATCCTGCAATAAACTGGACAACAGGAGAAGTAACCCTCCCAGACAAACCCAGAACCCCACAACATGACTCTCCCAGAGCAGTATGTCAAAAATACCTCATCCAATACCTAGAACTGGATCCAGATGAGAAGATAGCCAAACTATGAAAGAAGAGAATTGACAAAAAAAAATAGAAACTCTCATCAGGAAAACCACACTCACCACAGAACTTGCTCTGAAGGAACCCCATGAAGAAAAACCACACCTCCCAGAATACAAAGACTTCGCCAACATCTTTGCCAAACGAGAAGGAGACAAACTCCCCCTTTCTCAACCATTTGACCATGGTATTGAGCTTGACCAAACCTTCATATCCAAGGTAGCCAAGATATACCCTTTAAACCCCAAGGAAAAGGAAGCTTGTAAAGACTTCATCAATGAACATCTGAAAACTGGGAAAATAGTCCCATCCAAATCCCTACAAGCATCCTTCTTCTTCTTCATACCAAAGAAGGATGGATCCATATGACCTTGTCAGGATTACCGATACCTAAACTTCTATACCACTAAAAATGCCTACCCACTTCCACTCATCTCCGACCTTGTCAATCAACTCAAGGGATCCTCCATCTTCACCCAAATGGACATTTGATGGGGATATAACAATGTCCTCATCAAACCACAAGATAGGTGGAAAGCAGCATTCATAACCCCTATGGGACTCTTCGAACCAACCATAATATTCTTCAGACTATGCAATTCCCCAGCAACGTTCCAGGCCCTAATGAACCAAATATTTGCCGACCTCATAGCTGAAGGATGGCTGATCATCTACATGTCCTCATCCACTCCGATGACCCTGCTTTACACAAGGAACAAACTCATCGAGTCCTTCAATGCCTCAGAGAACATTGTCTGTTGCTGAAACTGAAAAAGTGAACAAAACAAGACCAACACCTACCCTACTTGCCCACTGCTTCTCCTCATCAAATCCTCTGCTTTCTGTCCCTTCCAACAGATCTCCTGTGATCTGATCGTTGACCTACCCCCCTTCGCTGGCTTTAATTGTCTCTTGGTTGTGGTTGACCATGGGCTTACTAAGGGGGTGATTCTTTGCCCTACTAAAACCACCATCACAGCCAAAAGAATCATCTTCCTCTTTTTCCACAAAGTCTACAAATGATTCGGCCTATATGACAAAATCATCTCTGACTGTGGCCTCCAATTCACCTCCTTCTTTGCAAAGGAACTCAGAAAGCTTCTCAATTACAACCTCTCCTTGTCCACCACTTATCACCCACAATCCAATGGTGAAACTAAACGAGTAAACCAAGAAATTGAGATCTATTTCAACATCTCCTGTGGAAATAACCCCACCTTATGGTCTGACTCTATCTCTCACGCCAAATTTGCCCATAATTACTGCCCTCACTCCGTCACCCAACAATCCCCATTCTACCTCATGATGGGATATGAGCCTCACACTCTTCCCACCATCCTTCCTGAAATCACTCTCCCCACCATCGAAGAAAGATTGAAAACTCTCATGTTCTCTGGCAATGAAGTCCTTGCTGCCCATGAACTAGCTTGACAGGTCATGGCTTCCTGAACCAGGAAAACATTCTCTCCCTTCCAAAAAGGAGATAAAGTTTGGTTAGAAGCACACAATCTGAAATGATCTATCACCAACCCAAAGTTCACATTGAAGCAAGAAGGACCTTTTACCATTGTTAAGGTCCTATCTCTGATTACTTACCAACTCCGACTACCCCAAACATGAAAAATCCACCTCGTGTTCCATGCCTCCCTTTGATCACCCTATCGCAAAAACAATGTACATGGACCAAATTTCCCAACACCACCACCTGACCTTATCATTGGGGAAGATGAAATTGAGAAGATTCTACACCATAGGGGAACTCCATCCTGTTGGTCCTTCCTGTTGAAGAAAACTTGGATCCCTGAATGCAATTTAAAACATGCAAAGTCCACTCTCCTTGATTATAAAAACTGTCATCCCTTTGTCTTCAAATAGAATGCTCAAAAAGAAAAACTTCGAATTCCATCCTGGTCTCCCTTTCCATAAATTCTTCTTTCTCTTTCGCAACAACCTTCCACTGTCTCACCCTATCGAACACTAGTACTTCTGCAATAGAAAATATAGTAACTGTCCCTGGCATTACAAATCCTAACCATCATGGCCATCATTGCACTAGCACCACTCCTACTGTCCCCACTATTACCACCCCCACTCTGGACCCTCTCCCTCTTTCCGATAGACTGTCATCCTGTCCCTCTTCTCCTACCCCTACTGAATCTTGGCCCACCAACTCTTGAGGTTCTGACTCTGAGAACATACCACCCCTTTCTCACCCTGAACCTATCCAATTTGTCTCTCTCCCCATCTCCGTTTTTCATACACAAGAAGTTCCAACCGCTGTCACTCTAGACTTGATGTCTAGACAAATAACCAATTACTATATTGTTGTCGACTCTAATCCAATACTGGACACAGGCGCACACAGTTGATACTGACTGAGAGACAAGAGAAGATGAGGGGAAACTCAATGAGAACTTAACTGAAGTTCCTTGTTGACATGCATTGGTTTATATACTATACAGATGCTGTGCTAATGGTCCGTGCGCGTGTGGCTATACAAGTCTGCCCTAAGGTATGATGTCATGGAATGTTCTGGAATGATTACCTAAGAATGTCATGTGACCGTGAGAACCAAAGTGGTCTGTGACTTGAAAGATGCTAAGTCTGAAAGATAAAAGATGATCTGATCTGATAAGATAAGATAAGATCGGAAAGATAAGATAAGTGTAAAATTGACAACATATATGGCTCTCTACTTTGAGAGTCATTTTGACATGGAATCCCCTTTATGGAACCTCCCATGCACCTTCCTACAAAACCAATGCCTTGCAAACCTCCTTTTTCTTGCCTTGTCCAATGAAAGTATTACAGCACGAACTAGTATCCTATGGCAAATCCAAACCCAGATCAAAGGGAACCTCCTTGCTGCTCTCTACCAGCTGCAGATGCTGCTAGCCATTTTAGAGATTGACCAATATCATTGAGAACTTAGTGAGAGGTTGAATGATCACAGAGCAAGCACTCCTATCCCTGTCTTCCCCCTTCCATCTCCTTCCCCTTCCATACCATCCGTGTCATTTGCCAAAATAACCATTGAGGAATTACAAGCTAAAGAGATTGCCATTACACAAATACCCCCCAAACAAATTCATGGCTCATTTACTGCTTGGAGAAAAGCTGAAGCACGTCAACCCCCTCCCAATCCACTCGACATATGCTTTCATTCCTAACGTACTGGTCACTGGATGGCCAACTGCCGGATCTATCACTGTCACCACTGTCAGAAGATCCAACCTGGATATATCGCTTCCTGATGTCCTTGGTATCATTAATCTCCCCCTCTTGCAGTTTCTTCTCCAACATCAAGTACCTCCTCAACCAACCCCCATCCCTATTCCTCCACAACATTTTAATGTCCCTTGAATAATTCCCAGGAATGTCTCCGCCCCTTGCCAACATTGCTGCTCTTGGCAATGCACTAAGAGAAATGCAGACTGCCCTCGCATCCACCCTCAATGATGCTCTCAATCTCCTATCTTCTATGTCAAGGATAACTGTGCTGATGAAGATTATGATGATGATGTTTGGAATGCGACTGCTACATAGCAGACAATCATGATTTTTTTTTTAAATTTTCCTCTTGATTTTCTCTTCACAGCTTCGAATATACTCTAGGGGTAATGTTACAATTCACCTCTATTCATTTTCTTTCCTTGTCATCTTGCTTACCCTTCTATGTGTTCCTGTTGGACACATGTCTCACTGTACAGCCCATTTGACATCATCATTTCCTTTTCCAACTTACTTGTTGTGTATTACTAAACATTCCTTGAAGTTCCTTTGTATTCTATTGCTTAGTAATTCCTTTCAGTATATAAACCCTATGATACCAACAATGTATTTTACACCTGACCTACCTGGAATAGCATCATACCTTGACATCACCCTCCGATCCTTAGGATCCCTTGTTTCCCAGAAGTCCTCATCCTACTCTGAGTGGATGCTCTCTCAAATCCTTGTACCACCAATGATTGTTTATCATTGGAAGAACCCTTGAACCCTTGAACCCTTGACCCTATCAATGATGAACACTTCGTCTTTGATAGAATCTTTGTCTTGACCAGGTCTACGGCTGCCTTTACCCAAGTCAAGCATAACAAAATGGCTCTGAAATGGCTTTGAAATGACTTTGAAGTGACTCTGAAAGCAACACTCTTTTAATGTTAGAATTGAAAGTCAGACCACTCTGCTCATGCCAAACTTTGCACATGATCTAGCAAAGCACATGAATTGTTGTCGACCCTAATCCAATACTGGACACAGGTGCACACAGTTGATACTGACTGAAAGGCAAGAGTAGATAAGAGGAAAGCTCAACAAGAACTTAACTGGAGTTCTCCGTTGACTTACAATGGTTTATATACTGTACAAATACTATGCTAATGGTCCATGCATATGTGGCTATATGTTACGATCTTGGTTGACGCCCGAACAATTCATTTTTCACTTCACCTTTTCCCCTTCGTTATGGAGGAAGAATGTAGAGACCTAGGAAAGGGTCTATCTCCACGCTCACTTATCTTCGCATCTACCATAGACTTCACCCTTCTACCGGAACCACAAAGGGACCTTCATCGGAACCTCACGGAACCACTTTGTGACACTTGTCACCTCACCTCGTTCCATCGCGGAACCACCTGGACTCTTCCCACACTTCGGCAAATGCCTTCTCCCATGCACTGCCTCAAACCTAGACCACACACATGGTCTCGCATCCAGACCACCCACACTGCTCTTTGCAGTACACACCACCCTACGCCTAGACTTGCCACTGCCTCCCGCAGCATGCATTGCCTCACCACTGTCCTACGCAGCACGCATTGCCTGCCACTGCCCCGCGCAGCACGCATAGCTTACTCACTGCCTTACACAGCCTCCCAGCCTAGTATAAGTAGTCTACCCTCTTCACTGGCATTCCCCAGCCAGTTCTACGCACTTGGATGTCTTGTCACACCAACGTCTGGAGCCACGTATCAAGTGCTCTCAGTTCAAGAAGTGCTAGAGAGAGCAATTACATATATTCTCAGCATTATTTGTTCTCAAGATTCGTTTGTACGATTTCACGACAACAAATCAATGAATCTAACACTATACAAGTCTGCCCTAAGGTATGACATCATAGAATGTTCTGGAATAATTATGTAAGAATTTCACATGACTGGTAGAAAGGAAAGATAGTCCATGATTTGAAGAATTGTTCTAAGTTCAAAGATTAAATATGATTAGATTGGATTGGATTGGATAATGGTAAAATTGACAACATTACCCCCCATTTAGACCTCAACTTCCAGGTGAGACAAAAGAGCAGGTGCCATTTCATACAGCTTAAATAGCATGTCAAAGAGTGATTATGCCATTCATAGCTTGCGCGAAGCGGAGGGGTGAGATTTATAGAAGTCTTGAATAGACACCTTTGCATTTTTAAGGTGGGATTGCGGTTTCCAAGTGCAGTCTTCATCCAACTTTCCTGTCCAATGTACTAAATATTCAATGCGCCCATGCTGCAGATGAGAATCTACCACATAGTCCACTTTGTATTCTTCATGTTCTTTATCCGACATGTCTACTGGTCCTGGGGATGATGATGGCTGAGAGGGGAACTTCTTGTGGTAGGGTTTGATGTAGGAAACATTAACCATCAGGTGAATGTACATCATTTTCAGTAGGGAAAGGGTAATGGTGTTGGGGCCAGCCAATGCCATAATAGAATGAGGGCCAATCCATTGCTCTGTAAGCTTTTTCAATTGCTGTGGGAGTTTTAGATTGGTTGTGGAGAGCCAGACACATTGTTCAACTGAAAAGGAGGGTACGTCAGAATGGAATTTGTCAGTATGTTTCTTTATTTCCAGTTGAGCCTTTTTCAGGTTATCAAACATGGTTTGAAGCTTAGAGGCAAAATCTGATGCTATGGGGGAAGGGAAGGATTTGGGTTCAATACCCATGTGTGGGAAATATGTTTTTGTGACAGAAAATGGAGAAGTGCCAGAGGCAGAGTGTATGTGGTTATTGTAGCTGAATTGGGCAATAAAGAGCCAATCAGCCCATTCTTCTTGGCAATTGTGGGTGAACATTTGTAAGAAGCTTTGAAGGTGGCAGTTTAAACACTCTGTTTGTCCATCCGTTTGAGGGTGGAAAGCGGTAGACATCCATAACTCAATAAATAACATCACACTAGGTTCCTTCATAACTTGTGCAGCAAATTGTGGACCTTGGTCCAAAATGAGAAAGGAGGGAAGACCATGATGTTTCCATATATGGTTGCGATAGAGTTTGGCTGTGCCTAAGGCTGTGACCATTTTGTTTGTGGGAATAAATTCAAAGATATCCTATCATGGCTTGATGGGAATTGGAAGAGGATGAGTTTTCTGCTTGGGTGTTGAGCAGATCCTTTTGCCTGTGCACAGGCTTCACATCTTTTTACATAGTCTTTGATGTGAGAATGTTGGTTTTCCCATATGTAGGATTGGGAGATAAGGGCCAATGTGCAATCTGTACCTCTGTGTCCGGCAAAAACCGAGTCATGGAAGAATTCCAAGACATCTTGTCATAAACATCCCACATTTGGGACAAAGTGTTTGTCTTTGATACATAAGACATCTTCTTCATCCGTTGTAACTCCTTTTGGCAGTTCATTTTCTTTTAATAAAGCTGCCACTTCCTTTATTTTCTTTTCCAACTCCATTCCTGGGTTGGAGATTAAACCCTGTATCCATTCTGGTTTAGTCAGGGTGATAGCATGGTGGTTGTTTTCAATGCTGATGGTGTGGTCTTCTCTTCATGAGAATGCATCGGCTTTTCCCATTGCAGTTCCTGATTTATTGACCAGAAGGAAATTAAACCTTGTTAAATATTGCTGCCAATGTGCTTGTTGGCACATAAGATCCTGCGATTTCATGAAGTATTGGAGATTTGCATGATCAATCCAGATCTCAAATTGATGTCTAGCTTCTTCAAGGTAATGTCACCGGACTTCTAAACCTTGTATTATTGCCAACATTTCTTTGTTGGCGATGGGATAGTTCCTTTGAGTGCTATCCATTGCATGTGAGAAGAATCCCATGGGATGCCAGTGTCCTTCTTTTTCTATTGATAAGACATCTCCTGTGGCAAAGTCTGAGACATCAGTTTCCATCTGGAATTGTTGGTCTATATCTGGATAGGCAAGGACTAGGGCCATGGTAAAAGCTTCTTTGAGCACATTGAAAGCACCCTGTTCTGCTTCTTCCCACATCCACAGCTGATCCTTTTTGATGAGATCATGAAAGGGTTGTGTGATCGCCAAAAGTCCTTGATGAATCTTCAATGAAAGTTCACTAGTTCTAGGAAACTTCTCACTCTTTTTACGTTTTGAGGTGTAGGCCATCCTTTCACAGCTTCCACCTTGCTGGCTTTCATTTTAATGTCATACTCATTTACTAACATGCCCAAGAACTCCACTTCTTTGGTGTGGAATGTGCATTTCTCAGGCTTGATGAAGAGATCATTTTTGTTATGCTCAACTCGGGTAGAGGTGATTGTGGACCTGGTCAGTTCAAAGATTCTGTCTAGGATGAACATTCATTGTAGATGGTTCAAGGGTTCAATGATTCTTCCAATGATAAGATAATCATTGGTGGTTTTGAGGGTTTTGAGGGAGCGTCCACTCAGAGTAGGACAATGTTAGAGACTGGTCCGATGCTCCGGAATGAACTCTGGAACAAAGCAGTCGGACGGGACTTGGCTTCAGCTTATGTGCTGCGCCCTTACTCAATCCGCGTGTCCCGAATTTGCAGAGGGTCAGAGTTGTATGAAGATCCACAGAGGAGTCTAAGTACTGGAGGGCGATCCGAAGAGAGATCCGAGAGAGACTCAGAGTTGAGTCAGAGGATCAATGAGGAGTTGTAGAGAGGTAACTCGATTTGATTTGATATTCGACTAAAGTACAAAGAGGACAAACTACGGGTTTATATATGGAGGACGGAGACGGATTAGTAACAGAGTTTACTAAGAGATTGGTAAGTGGAATGGAGACGGGAGAAACATAGCCGGAGCAGTGCTACTAAGTGAGCACCAGTATTCAGAGGTATTACAAATCAGAAATGGAGAATAGCATAAGAATGAAATTACAGTGACTCACAAAATTGTCCCAATGTTTGGTACATT
>JBBPLF010001151.1:0-11446 GCA_038089615.1 Aureoboletus auriporus
GTTACTACATGGTCGCGTTTCTCTCGCAGTGGTGGCTGAGAACGCGCCACCCTCGTTGGTTCCAGAAATACAACTACATCGTCGGTGCAGGTGTGCTGTTCCCTGCGTTCGGTTGTCCATGATTACTTACAAACAATGGGCAGCCCTCGATGGTGGGACTCAGGTGATAGTGTTCATCCTCTCCTTTGCAGTCCTAGGTGCAGCTGGTACCTCTCATCTCTTCCCTTCCTGGTGGGGTGCCAACCAGGGTGAAAACTACGACCGTTGCATGTATCTTAGCTAAAGCACACCGTCTGGATATTTGAGCCCTACCTTGTCGTCGTACACCAAATGAATTGAATTATCCTTCAAATTTCCCTCACTGGCACTGTAGGTTGCAAGCGTGTGAGGAAATACTGTCAAGGTCTATCAACAGCAAGGCAGGAAAAGAAGAATGCTGGCAGCAACTTGTGGCAACACTTATACAAACCCCTTGACGCTCAGAAAATCAAGAAGCACGGATCGGTAACTTAGAAGTGATTATTTTTATTTTTATTAATTATATAATTTAAATTTAATATTTTTCTAATATTTTTAGTAATAGTTAAGTGACGCGGAGACTGCGGTGATGGCATTCCAGTCTAAGATCGGTGGCAACCATTCGCTGGGAATTTGCACCGCAGATTCTACACAAGCAACGGACCCAAAATCAATCCCGTAAGCAGTGAGAACGTGTTCTCGGACAACAAAGGTGGACTCTGAGGCACTATATATGAAATATTTTCGCCTTGGCTTCGTCGAGACAGTGTGATATAACTTGCATGGCCCGGGTCACAAGAATGGATGACCCTCGTTGCCTGAAAGATCATGTTGACACAGAAAAGAGGTGTGGCCTCCGGAGTGAAAGGAAATGAATACTTACAGACGAGGCAGTGAAGTGAATGACGTCTGTTCGACACGTCAGTTTGATTATGTAAGCAGCCAGTCTGTTTGCGTTGTTTCCTTCTTCCAACCAACTTATAATTTGTATCCTCAGACGAATAACCATTCCATGCCTGAAATTTCACTTGTAGGTAGCCTCAGTTCTACCGCAAATCTTGTGCTGCTTTCTCTCGTAGTGGCATTGTTCCTCCTCATTGGTGCGTTTCATCGAGTACATTTGATTCCGCGCGAGGCTGACTCGGGACCTAGTCATATCATTTACTCGGAGAAAATCAAAGTCCAAAGGTGATGCTCTCCTGTTGACTGGACCTCCTGATTCTGGCAAGACTGCCATATTATCGAATGTCAGTTTGGTATATGTTTCAAAAAACGTACATTCCTGACAACGGAAAAGATCAGTTGGCATACAATCAAACGTTGCCGTCGCATACATCATTGCAGACAAATTCAGCCCAAATGATGTTGTTGCCCGCGAAGATGTTGCGGGTGATTGACGTGCCTGGACACCCTCGGATCAGAGATCAGTTCCGGGAGCATCTCAAGGAAGCTAAAGCTGTTGCATTTGTAGTCGATTGCAGCACTATTTCACGCAGTGGTTCTGTGGTCGCAGAGTAGGTGTTTATTATATTCAGGGGAAATTTACGCGACTGATGTTACCAGACACTTGCATCAGGTGTTGCATGCCATCACCTCACTCCCCCCGACAGAGTCTAGACCAACGCTCTTCCTTCTCGCACACAAGACAGATCTGCTCAAAGTCGGTGCTTCGTCGAATTCAGTAAGCGAAGTTGCTATTAACCGAGTGCGCACTATTCTCGAGCGCGAACTTGAGAAGAGGAGAGTTTCACAATCAGGGGGCGTCGGGATGGAGAGTCTTGGAGGAGAAGGAGAAGGAACGGAGATGGGTGGCCTGGAATGCAGTGGTACGGCAGGTGGCGCGTTCAAGTTTGACGAATGGGAGGGAGGCGACGTCGAATTTATCTCGACCTGGGTAAAAGTTGGGGAGGTCAAGGACGAGACGGTCGGTGATGGACTGGACGAGTTGAAGGACCAGCTGTCAAAGTAAACACGGCCAAATACGCGTACCCTATATAAAGCGAACGATGGTTTTCTTCGGTTCCCCACGCATCCTTTTAGACAGTGCCCGTTCGATCCATTTCTAGGGTGGACGTGGCGATTCGGTCATGCGGAGAGGGATGGTGAGGATTATGAGCACACGCACCGTCTCTTCATGGTGCAGTGAGCGTCAGACCTTTCCTACAACTGTAATATTCGATTATTATTTTTTGTAGTGTGACAGTGACCGTTATGACAAATGACACGTCACTAAGCATTTCCGCATAGTTTACGCTTTTAACGTGTTCTTCATTCTCATTCCTCGACGCCCACCATGTTCATCATCAACTGGTTCTGGGACGTTCTCGCGCAGCTTGGTATGCCTCTCTGTCAGCTACATCTTGCGTTACCGTCGTTCAGACCATCTCTTCTCTAACCCCAGGACTGTTGCACAAGAACGCTAAAATCCTCTTCCTTGGTCTGGATAATGCTGGAAAGACTGTGTGTACTGGGCGCTCGTGCCCGTACCACAATTTATCTAATCGTTTCCTTGACAGACCCTTTTGCACATGCTCAAGAATGACAGACTGGCTACTCTACAGCCCACACTCCACCCAAGTATGTGCTGTGAACCCGCCTCTGTCTTCCTGGTCTGACGTATCCCGGTTAGCTTCCGAGGAATTAGCCATCGGCAACGTCAAGTTCACCACTTATGATCTTGGAGGACACCAACAGGGTACCGTTTATTTATAGGCGTTGCCATCTTTGAGTAATATTTCTCTCCCTAGCCCGCCGCCTCTGGCGTGACTACTTCCCCGAGGTCGACGGTATCGTTTTCTTGGTCGACTCCGCCGACTACGAACGCTTTGCCGAATCAAAGGCTGAGCTCGATGCATTGCTCTCCATCGAGGAACTCTCAAAAGTCCCCTTCCTCGTTTTCGGCAACAAGATTGATGCGCTCGGTGCTGTGAGCGAGGAGGAACTTAGACATCATCTTGGACTCTACCAAACGACCGGCAAGGTTGGTTTATTTCTATTTTGACAAGGTAAAGTAGGTGTTCATTCAGTCACTAGGGCAAGGTACCCCTGAACGACATTCGGCCGATTGAGTTGTTCATGTGTTCTGTTGTCCAAAGGCAGGGTTATGGCGAAGGTCCGTGTTGGTTTTACTGAACACGGCTCTCTCTTTGTTAACATGACTTTTATTAGGGTTCCGGTGGATTTCTCAATACGTCAGTCTTGCTACCTGTTCCCTTGAGCGTCTTACTCACTTGTCAACAGATATGATGTTATTCTTTCGGTTTCGGAGAGGATTCGAGAGAGTGACCCTAATAATACGCTACATAGTACCTACCCATGTTCTCGTTTGATCACTTTCCTTCAGAGACATACACCGCCTCCGTTCAATCCATGCTCTCATTCCGCAGGACCTCTCCGCAGCACGGGCATGTAATCCCTATATCTTTATTTATATGACAGGCCATCCCCCAGGCAGATAAGAAATAAGAGCTTCTAGGAGCCAACGGAGGTGCGCTGTGCTGCTCCGATAGCATATGTTTCCATGACGCTTCCGAGCACCCATGCGTGTCCTCCGACATAAAGTAAACTCCTTGACCAAAGACTAAAGAACACGTCTTCTCCCAAGAACTCGAGTTTGTACGCCTCCGCGAGCCAGACTGCTTGTGCACCGGCCCAGACGACGACGGTCCACCACGAGAATCGTACATGTGAGGCTAGAAGGGGTAGGAAAAGCGTATACCACAAAAAGTACTGCGAGGTGCACACCCGGTTGAACAGCACGAATGCAAACGTCTGTACAAACCATGCGAACGGAAGATCTTGTGTACGTCGACCCAACAAAAAGCCCGAGCCAAGCGAGAGCGAGAGCTGCGGGACGAGGCTTGTAAGCGGGGAACGAAGCCATCCTCGAGCAATAGCAACCGGAAGCGCATGGTCATCGAGCGAGCGAGCGAATTGGTTAGGGTAGGCGAGATATGTGAGGTAAAAGTAGGGGGAAAAGTTATGCCGATGATCGAGACGGTCTGCATGATACAAGTAGGCTTCATACAAGAACGGATATCCCCATCTGTGGTCACATGAGCCACCTCGACGGATGAGCGACAAGGGTTTGTGAAAGGAAAAAAAAAAAAAAGAAGGGGGGGAGACGTACATGGCATAGCAGAATGCGCCGAGGAAAAAGAATGTGCCAGCGCTGAGGATTGTAAAACGAAGCGTCCGCGTACACACGAGCGACGTTATGAACGCAAATCCCCAGCCGGACGTTGGCCGTGCTTGAGCAGCGATGGCGGTGACGCAGCTGACACCATAGATGACGGGATAAATTTTCCAATGCGTGCTGATGCCCAACATCACGGCTGCTGCATCCCATCGGTGATGGAGCACGTAGTACAATGTGAGGAGGACAAGGGTGCAGAGGATAGATTCAGACGATCCCCGTGTGGAGATGCTGAAGACAAGTGGGTTGAGTAGATGTGTCCCCGCAAGAAAGGTGGCCCATGCTTTCGCATCCGTAACGGACGTATCTTCGGTATCCCCGTTGTTGTTGTGTTGCTTGGAGTGCGGCTTCGCGTCATTGGCGGGTGCTCGTGGAGGCCGCGAGAGGATGGACGTTACGAGGAGTTGGTATATAAGCACCCCGTTGATGAGGTCGCAAGCGGCAAAAAGATATTTTCCGAAAGATGCGTGAACGAGCTCGTTGGGGAGTAAAAGAACGGCCAACAAGGGTGTATAACGGTATGTCTCGCGGTTGTATGGGCTGCAAAGACAGGGCTGGCGTCACCATCACGAACCATGAGAGCAGGGACGACATACCTTCCGATAGTCAAGTTAAACTCCTTCGTCAATGGGCCCCGCGCGACATTGGACGCAGTCGGATGGAAAAGGAACCTCGATGCATCGCCGAAAACCCGATAGTCGACGTCGGTATACTTCAACACGGAGCGGGCATCGTGCCATTCGCTATAGAGGATGAGACCGACCCTCAACAATAAAGATGCGATCAAGAGTGTTCGAAACCGAGGAAGGCGCTTCTGCCAGTGAGAGCCCATTCCAAATCTTGTTGAAAAAGAACTTGGTTCTCGAAAGACTGAGGTCCAAGTTCAGTTCAAGCCGGCTTATTGTCGGTGCTCAGCGCTCAATACACAGGCGTCATGCTTGTCATGCGTGCTACTGCATGGAGTTATTCAATTTAGATATACAATAGGTTTAACCTTCCAAGCTGATTTTCTGTGAGTCAGAAGTTTTCAAAAGTGAGGCAAAAGAACTGAACAAGGAGAGTATAATGTATGAACTAGATAGGGTAAATTACCGAGTTTGTGTGGAATTGAGATGACAGAAGAGAGTTTAATACTCAGTAGGAGGAAGCGGAAGTACTAATAGTGGGAAGCACAATACAGGGTTGCCACGAGCACTGTCCAGTAACATACACGACGCATTTAAATTCGAACCTTGGACATGGGACATTGCTGGCGACTAGTGTGCTACTCTTGTCATTGATGTTTCTTATGAGTCGTCGGACTCGTAGTTCACGAGGGGTAACTTGAACAAAATCTATTCGTACATTCGAAAATAAAATACATGCGTACAAATCGACATCCATTCGGTAAAGAATAAAGTTAGACGGATCTAGCTTCAGTTAAGATACGCGCAACGGTCATAATTTCCACCCTGATTGGCACCCCACCACGCAGGGATGAGATGGGGAGTGCCTGATGCACCTTGCACCGCAAAGGAGAGGATGAACACCATCACTTGAGTACCACCATCGAGGGCTACCCAATTGTTGATGAGTTATTAAGCAAACAAAAGGACAGAGAATGAACTCACCTGCACTAACGAGGTAGTTATATTTCTGGAACCAACTAGGGTAGCGTGTTCTGATCCACCACTGAGAAATGAACCCGACAGCAAAGAAATTTAACATCGAGGAGTTGATGCCCACGCAGAGAATACCAATGTACCAGCTAAATGATGGAATATGAATAGGCTGAGTCTGTCAGCTGGAAATGGGATGCGTACCAGAGTATAGGCGTATATATGCCATCAGCACGGAGCTTGGGCCAATAGCGGTGCACAATCCAGAAGGGCAAAGGTGCGGCCAACCCGACTAAATATGCCAATGGCACCCATTGGTACCTCTGTCCAACTGAGAACAACTGGTAACTAAGGCCACCCCATGCAACCGCTTGTGAATTGTATTGCTGAGGTTGCTGGCCAGACCAGATATTCGTTCCCTGGACGGAAAGCAGGATCTCGTATTGATTATCGATAATGGAGTTCATGAGGACTGGGGATGATAATTGTAAGATCGTGGGCGAAAAGAGCGCTAGAATCCTTACAGTAGTTTAAGATGGCGCCAAGGAGAGTGCCAAGGATCTGCGCAGTGAACGAAGCGCGAGGTGGGAGCTTGGCGTCTGTTAAAATACATAATCTGTGTCACTGATGAGATGTCCGGGGTGACCTACATTGGCCGATTTTGAGGTCACGCAGAAGTAACGTAGCTTGAGTAACACTGTCTGAAAACCAGACCATTTAACCCAAGCATCGTATGTAGACAGAGAGCTTACTATAGCCATACAAAACAAAATACATGTTGGCCATTGGCATTCCAGGATTCGTATATCCTGCGATCATTTGCACCAATGTTTCTATCTCACGACTTGAACGAACAAAATAACCTTGTTCGGAAGGGGAGACTCACGGTTCGGAAGCATATAAGCTGTAATAGCATATAATGCTCCAAAGAAGATGATGCATATAGTTGCCAGGACCACGGACAAAAGAAAGGCCCACCATGGCAGTGTGGAGTCGCTCTTGTAAATCACCACCAGAGCCACGACGAACGATACCACCAAAGTAGCATAGTACCAACTATTAGGGACATCGGGATACTGGAAGAGAGCCATTCAACATCGTTTTTAGATTTACTTTTATAGAATGGCACACGCTCACCTTGAGCATTTGAGCATAGTGAGGATCAATGTCCTCGTCTCCGCTGGGCTGTTCCCGCATGCCATCATCAGTCCAGAACTTCCAGTTGACGTCTTGCCACCTAAGTTCTCGCCACCACCTCTTAAGGTTCGAGGGAGCCATCCAACCCCATGCGTTGCGTAGATCATCGCGGTTCCAAAGGAGTAGGTGGGTGAAAGTAGCTGCCAATGCCATGTTTGTGGTAAGCAGAGAAACGACCCAGGTTCCGGCATAGTATGGCAATCCCTGTTCAGCGAGCAGGGTGGGGTCGACTTGGTAATTCGAATTTAAGATCAACGATTGGTTATACTGGGTGCCATTCCCATAAAATAGGAGTTGAGAAAGCTACATATTACGGTCAGTATGTGACTGGAGCAAAGCATTAGTACGCACGAAAGGGAAATTCTCAGATTCCCAGATGTTGTTATAAAAGATGGCGACGAAAACAACCCTAGAACAGGAACATCAAATAAGGTTGGTGGGTGGTCCATTCATTCTATACATACATGCACAGTATGTACCCGATGAAGCCGGAAGCCTATTGTCTTATGAAAAATGGTGACTGGGCGATTTATTAAGAGCCTACCAGGGCCTTCAAGGGAATCATCAGAGGACTAAAGCCACCAGAGATGTACTGTGGGCTGGATTATCAGATATGACACCACGGCATCAGCCTTGTGCTGAAACAAACCTGCCAGTCGAAGCAAATTGAGAGAAGACCCATCCCTTCGTTACCATTAGTCCCGCCAAACACTCGCGAGATTGCCGGGTTATTCGGTAAAGCAAGGCAGAAAATCGAGACCCCAGTGAGAAGGGGAAACAGCCATTCCGGCAACAATTCCCAAAGAAATATGCTAGTGATTTTCAGGTGAACCTAAAATAAAAGCAGAGGAAAACAACGTACGCCGTGAAAACGATGTAAAATATCTTGAGTCTGCGGCGAACATTTGCACCATCGCGGAAGAATGCCTCGAGCATGGTTATGAGCGGAATTACATCAGGATATAACATCTTTGAGGGATACAGAAGAGTTGCTTTTGTTGCGCTGTATCAGAGAACATATCGTTTTGTCGTTCAAGGCACACTCACATCTCAATATACCACCAATACCGTAACCAAGAAGCTGGCTAGAAAATAACAGGAATATGGAAGTCACTGCGCTAGGAGTAATGTTGTAGTATAGACGTTGGACGGCAAGCACCTCCGTTGCCAGGGCCGAGTTTGCCGCTGCACTAGCCATGATGATAATGAAAGCATTTTCCTTTTTATTGAAAGGATGCTAGTAACGCGTGAGATAGACAACATATTGGTGTGATGGAAACTCACCGGATTTAATAAGCGGAATAGACCGTAGCGAGGGATAAACGTCTCCATCGTATATCCAAGGACATAGGAGATGATGGCAATGAACATCAAGGACACCGAGACGGTTTGCTGGAGAAGGTGAGATGAGACGAACAAAGAGAATGTGAATATTGTGCGTATTTACCGGTTTGAAGTAATAGATCTCGGCTGGCTCGAATAAGGAAAATGAATGACTGGACATAAAGTGAACATACCCAAGGAGCCCCCAAAGGCGGATAGACCAAGCCCAAGGAAGAAAGCACGGAATGTCCATGGATTGAGAGAAGGATCATCGTCAACAGAGATTACGTGCGTTACGATGTCACGCTCGGTGTGGAGGATGACATCCGAGGTTGTATCAATGGGTGTTTCCGTCGCGGCTTCGATGTCTGCATTGCCAGACTTCTCATCTTTTTCGAGGAACTTTTCTTCGCCGCCGCCCGATACCTTGATGATCGTGGGGGGGCCATGATACTGAGGAGGTTGATCATGCATGGGTGCAGAGGTACTGGGGGCAACGTAGAGCGGCCATTGCTTCAAGTCGGGCTCGGTTTAAGTAGTATGGCGGGGGCGGTAAGATAAATTAAATTTATGTGCTAACCAACGCAGCGAAAAAATGACCCAGTGAAAGCGATAACGATAACGCGACTTACGAGAGAGAACAACGGCACATTGTTGGCAATAAGTTATCCGTAAAGTCGCATTAGCACCCTGTCACGAGAATGTCCGAGGTGAGAACACGACCTAATATTATACTGATGCGGCGTCCCTTGGATGACGCCGCATCAGATTTTGATCTTTGCACGTGTAGTATGACTAGGAACCCCATTTGCTGATCAGCTTGCGCAATTGATGAGGCACATCACGGTGCGCGTGAGCGAGTAACACCCTTATTCCCGTGCTAGCGACGACACGGCGGCGCGTCGGGGGTAATGGTGCAAATGGAAGTGCGACCTATGCATCCCGGGCATAAATTGATACTGCCCTGTTGTGGGTAGGTTTGAGGGCATAGACATGATCTGTGGACCACGTTATGGGAAGGGCATGCACTTAATGAATGAGATGTTAAAACTTGGTGGACGGCACGGATCGTTACGATTTGATCCAGAAGGCGAGAGCCACGGGTGGATGACAGACATGTGTTGAGTCACACCCGAGCGTGGATCGCAACCGAAGCTGGTGGTAAATAAAAACGCGACGGAAGCACAGCGTTCAGCTTGTGGAAGAAGGCGTCTTCGGACTCAGAAGAGGTGAATAATATTATGTAATATCGTGTATAATCTGTTGATTATGCGATATTATGAGGTAGGCATGGGTTGAAAGGATATTAGATCTGGAGAAAGATAAGTTTGCTTCTTGGCTCAAGGGCATCCCATGACTCTGCCAGTGCATTATCATGATGCATGGTCAGGAAACTACGAATCGAGTCCCACGTGACCAGGGCATATCTGGACAATAGATTTCGGACGGAACCAGTGCACATACTCATAAAGACAACTCTGTTTTTCGACTGGTCACGGGCACCTCTTATCAGCGGATTTTATAGCTCCTTGTGCGCTTGCAAATCGCGGCATGGATGGACACCATACGTCTGTCCCCACAATCATGATCCTGCTTAGGTATAGAACATATTTGCAAAGGTTTACATACATTCGAAGCGAAAATTCACGCAAATGGATCTAGTTAAGATATTTGCAATGGTCGTAATTTCCACCATTGTTAGCTCCCCACCAGGTAGGGACGAGATGGGAGTTGCCTGCTGCACCTTGGACCGCAAAGGAAAGAATGAACACCATCACCTGAGTACCACCGTCGAGGGCTGCCGAATCGTTGATGAATCACTTTGCAAATAAATATACAGGAAAAGGACTTACCTGCACTAACGAGATAGTTATATTTCTGGAACCAACTAGGGTGACGTGTTCTCATCCACCACTGAGAGATGAACCCGACAGCAAAGAAACTTAACAGCGAGGAGTTAATGCCCACGCAGAGCATGCCAATGTAGTAGCTGAATGATGGAACATAAAGAAGCCGAATCTGTGAGTTGGAGATTAAATGCATACCAGAGGATAGGCGTATATATGTAGTCAACATGGAGCTTCGGCCAATAGCGGTGCACAATCCAAAAGGGCAAGGGTGCGACCAATCCGACGAGGTACGCAAATGGTACCCATTCGTACCTCTTCCCAGCGGAGAACAACTGGTAACTAAGGCCACCCCATGCAATCGCTTGGGAATTGTATTGCTGAGGTTGTTGACCAGACCAGATATTCGTTCCCTGAATAGAAAGCAGGATGTCATATTGTTGGTCGATGATAGAGTTCATTAAGACTGAAAATGATGGTTATAAGATCAGGCAAGAAAGAGTACTAAACTCGCTTACAGTAGTTCAAGATGGCGCCAAGGAGAGTACCGATGAGCTGAGCAGTGAACGAAGCGCGAGGTGGGAGCTTGGCATCTGTTCAGATACATAAGGTGTGCCACTGGAAATATGTCCGGAATAGCCTACATTGGCCGACCTTTAGGTCACGCAGAAGCAAAGTAGCTTGACAAACAGTGTCTGGAAACCAGGCAATTTGATCGGTATACCCTAGGCGGATGAACGAGCACTCACTGTAACCATATAGAACAAAGTACATATTAGCCATCGGCATTCCAGGATTCATATATCCTGCGATCATCTGGACCAAGGTTTCTATTCACAACCTCAACCGACCAATATGACGTTGTTCGGAAGGGGAGACTCACGATTCGGAAGCAGATAACCCGTAATAGCATATAATGCTCCAAAGAAAATGATGCATATAGTTGCTAGGATCACAGATATGATGAAAGCCCACCATGGCAGGGTAGAGTCGCTCTTATAGATCACCACCAGAGCCACGGCGAGCGATACCACCAAAGTAGCAAGGTACCAACTATTCGGGACATCGGGATACTAGTGTAAAGAGTTATTCGGCATTCGTTGTAAAATTTATAAAATGGCACGCCCACCTTGAGCATTTCAGCATAGTGAGGATCAATGTCCTCGTCTCCGCTGGGCTGTTCCCGCATGCCATCATCAGTCCAGAACTTCCAGTTGACGTCTTGCCACCTAAGT
Source organism: Aureoboletus auriporus (assembly GCA_038089615.1). Classification (NCBI taxonomy): domain Eukaryota; kingdom Fungi; phylum Basidiomycota; class Agaricomycetes; order Boletales; family Boletaceae; genus Aureoboletus; species Aureoboletus auriporus. The sequence continues at coordinate 11,414 of JBBPLF010001151.1, forward strand.
TCTCGCCACCACCTCTTAAGGTTCGAGGGAGCC
>JBBPLF010001152.1:0-11437 GCA_038089615.1 Aureoboletus auriporus
TGTCAGAGATGCAGTAGTCATGGAGTCCATAGTGTTAGAATACATTCGTGAAAAATAGTTGGGCAACTCCAGTGGCATCAATGGTTTTATGACAAGGAATGAGGATTACCTCCTTAGTAAGCCCATGGTTGACCATGACCATGATAGAATCGAAGGTGAGAGAAGGAGGGAGATCAGTGATGAGATCAACCGAGACCTGTTGGAAAGGGCAAGTACAGGTAGAAGGAAGGGGAGTCAGCGCCAGAGTGGTAGGATGAGTATTGATTTTATTAGCCTGGCAGACCGCACACCCTTGGACGAATTTGCGGATAAAGGTGGTCATACCAGGCCACCAATAATCGCATTGCATGAGGTTGGTAGTGTGAAATATTCCGCCATGGCCTCCATGGTTACTTTCATGTGTGAGGCGGACAAGTCCCTGTTGCACTGATTCCGGGATATAGAGACAATGTTTGTAGTGTAGCATTCCATTAGTATAATCCCAGTCTGCTGGTCGGGACTTGGTGATTAATGGGATGCCCTCATTGAGTGCTTTGAGAGCGATAATGACCAAAGGATTGGATGGGGTAGATTGTGCAATTTTCTTGACTAAGGCGAAGTCAAGGGTGCAAATGAAGACATCCTCCAGTAGGAGGGTAAATTCCTGGTTATCTAGGGAAGTATCCATGGTGTCTTGTCAGGATAGAGCATCGGCAGGCCCCATTTGGGTGCCGGGTACTGGGGAAAAATGAAGGTCGAAGTCCTGGAGGAAGAGCATCCAACGTACCTGTCTCCTGGAAAGTTTCTGTGGTTCCTTGAAATATGCAAGGTTTTTATGGTCAGTGATGACTGTTACTGGGAGTCCAGTTCCTTGCAAGTAGTGTTTCCATTCTTTGAGGGCATGAATGACTTCTAGGAGTTCTCGATCATAGATGTCATAATTCTGTTTTGCTGGTGAGAGGGTTTTGGAGAGGTAGGCGCAAGGGTGGAGATCTTCATTGCTATCATTTTGCATAAGGACAGCTCCTATGGCTGTTAAGGAGGCATCTGTCATAATAGTGAAGGATTTTGTGATGTTGGGCATTTGGAGGATCAATTTCTGGGTAAAGGTTCGTTTGATGGTGGAGAAGGCTTCCTCGCATTCCTTGGTCCATTCCCATTTTGCCCCTTTCCTTGTTAGGTCATGTAGTGGTTTTGCCTTAGTGGAGAAGTTGGAGATGAACTTCCGATAAAAGTTACAGAATCCGATGAATGATTGGACTGCCTTGACTGATTTAGGGGGTTGCCATTCATCGATGGCCTTTAGTTTGACTGGATCCATCTGGATTCGGTCTGCTCTGATGATCATTCTGAGATATTCCACTTCTGCTTTGTCGAAGAAACATTTCTTCAGTTTCAGGGATAGTTTGTGTTCTCTGAGCCTTTGTAGGACTCGGAAAGTTCACTCCTGGTGTATTATTGGATTGTTGGAGTGGATGAGGATGTCGTCCATATAGATGATTAACCATCCTTTGGCTAGGAGATCCACTAAGGTATGGTTCATCAGGGCTTGGAACATTGCTGGGGAGTTACACATGCTGAAGAACATCACTATTGGTTCAAAGAGTCCCATTGGCATTATAAATGCAGCTTTCCATCTATCCTGTGGTTTGATGAGGACATTGTTATATCCCCATTGGATATCCATCTTGGTGAAGATAGATGATCTTTTAAGTTGGCCGATGAGGTTGGAGATGAGTGGAAGTGGGTAGGCATTCTTGATGGTGTGTAAGTTGAGATATCAATAGTCCTGGCAAGGACATACGGATCCATTTTTCTTTGGTACAAAGAAGAATGGGGATGCTTGTGGGGATTTGGATGGAGTGATTTTTCCAGATTTCAGATGTTCATCAATGAAATCCTTGCAAGCTTCTTTTTCCTTAGGGTTTAAGGGGTACACTTTGGCTACCTTGGGTACAAAGGTTGTGTCAAGGTCAACTCCATGGTCAAATGGTTGAGAAGGTGGTAGCTCATCTCCTTCTCGTTCAGCAAAGACATTGGTGAAGTCTTTGTATTCCAATGGGAGCATTTCTTCTTTGGGTTTCTCTTGGGCAGTGAGTTCAGTGGTGAGTGTTGTTTTCCTGATGAGGGTTTCTATCCTTTTGTCAAGTCTTTTCCTCCACATTTTAGCTATCTTCTTGTCCAGCTCCAGGTATCAGACAAGGTATCTTTGACATATCGTTTTTGAGGAGTCGTGTCATGGGGTTTTTGGTTTATCTGGGAGGACGACCTCTCCTGTGGTCCAGTTTATCAAGGGGTTGGTTTCTTGAAGCCATGTTATTCCAAGGATCAGGTTTTCTTTTCCGCAATTAATGACAAGAAACTCTCTTTTCTCGTTTACTTCCCCGATCTGAATGATAAGGGTCACTTTGTGGTGAATAATTCCTCCTGAGTTTGGGGACCCGTCCACATTTTGTGCCTTCTTGGGTTTATCCAATTGGATTTGTTTGTATCCTTTCTTCTTCACTAGGTCGCGATCTATGAAGTCTCCGCTTGCTCCACAGTCGATGAGGGCAAATGTGTCAATGATTTGATTATTTTCTTGTTCGAACAGTGAAATAGGAATTCGCATAGATTCACTGTTTGGATCAGACAAGAACACTGGTGCTATTACTTCGGGATTGGAGAGCGTCAACCCTTTCCTCCCACTTAAAAATCCTTCTTTGGGATTTTTTCTTCTTTGACCTGGGTTGTGGCAATGATCTCTGGCTTGTCGAGGTCATAGAGGATGTCGAGTATGCGTACAAGTTCCTCCTCAGTAACATCCCTTTCTTTTAAGGTGTCCTGATACTCTTCGAACTTGGTCTTCCTGACCTGTTCTTTCCTAGCGGGGTTCCTTTGTGGGCGAGGAGGGGCCCAGTTGTTGCTCTTTCCTTGTCCCTCAGGATGTTTGTCTTGGGAATGGTTCCTGAAGTGGCATCCTACCTGGTGGCATTTAAAACACTTGTTGTTTCTCATGTGTTCTGCCCTTTCTACTGGTGAAAGCTGGGTGGAGTTGATGCGAACAGCGTCAACATCCATAGCGTTGAGGTCTTTGGTAGATCTTCCTTTGTTTGGGAAGTCCACTTTTTGTCCTTTTTGCAGATCCTCAATCCTTTTGTTCTGAGCGTGGAATACTTCAATAAGTCTGAGCCATTCCGAGAGTTTGTCAGGGATAGGATTGATGGAGAGGATCTTGGTGGAGATGTCTGGGTCCAGTCTTTTCATGAGGTAGTTTATCTTGGTAAGTTCATCGTCTATTCCTGCTATGGCCTCTGCAGCCTGGAAGGCAGTAATGTAGTTGGTGTATCCAGCATCACTCTTCCCTAGTTGTGTTAACTTGTCTAGCTGGTCCCTGGCTTGGTTTTTGTAGTCGAAGGGGAAGAAGGTCTTCTCAAATAGTTCCATGAGCTTGGCAAAGGTAAGATCCTTTACAGTGTTGTTGGTGAGTTGCACATAAATGGATTTGGAGAAGGTGCTCCCTCAACCTTTACTCATCTTTGCGAGGGCAGTTAGGACCTTAGCATTTTCATTGTAGAACTTTTGGTTCATACTGAAGTAGGCTGTCATGGCCATCTTCCAACGTATAGCATCCTTTGGATCTTCAGAGAAATCTGCTGGGAGTCCAGCATTGAGTTCAATGTCTTTGCTTCCTTGATCTGACATTTCGATATCAGAGTGGGGTTCTTCAGGTGAGGGCAGTTGTCTAGGAATTGGTGGTGCTTCTTGGATCCTCCAGTCCTCAGTGGGGATTGGTGCTGGAAGTGCGAAGAGCGCAGACAGTGTGTCATCTGACGAATCAGAAGGGGGATGTATGATCCGTCCTCGTTGAGATCCTTGTCCGGAAATGGTGGGCATATCTTTCTGTCTGGAGACAGAGATGGGGTTGAAGAGCTAGTTCTTTTGTTAATGCTGGGCGTCAGAATGTAGCACAGTGAACACTCAAAGTAGTTTGAAGACTTGTTCTGGGTGAAGCAAAGAGAATAAAAGTCTCACTACCCAATGCGCACACTTGGGGCTCGTGGATGTGCTAAGTAACAATGCTGAATTGTGTAGAACTAGCTGGGGAAATACAAGTGAGGTCGAGTAGCTACTTATATGAATCAAGGTGCTGCACGATCCTATGTGCGCAATAGGGCTATGTTGCTGCGTACTGCGTAAGGCAGAGTGCACAGTATCAAGGCTATGTGGGATGAATAAGGATCATGAGTCATCACATAAGGAAAGTGATGATGAGGAGTAATTGGTCCATTATGTAAGAAAGTGTGGTTCCGAAGAATTCCAAAGGAATTCCTGTGGTTCTGGTCAAAAATGAAAAGATGAGACAGCAAGGTGAAGTGAAATGTGATTCTGATAGGTTCTGGTTTGGAACCAGAGGAACTAGTTAGGAAAAGAAGATAAGTGTCTTGCAAAGATATGAGGAGAAATGATGGGTCCATAAACATAGGGAAAAGATAGGTTATAAGGAAAAACTGTAACATGGACTTCCAGGTCAAAGGACAAAAGATGGACTTCCAGGTCAAAGGAAGACCCCCTAGGGACCCCAATGCCATGGACGTTGACATAGTCCATGTCAACTTCACCAGACTTTCATCTGCAGAAAAGGCCGAACATGAAACAACCAACACCTACTAGCAGTATCAGATGTAGTACTAGGCCAGTAGTGGGTCAAGTAGCAATTGAAGTTGTTGGGGAAACTCCAAGAGGACAAGACTAATGTCCTCTGGTGGCTCTTTGGCCTTTATATACTAGATAGGAGTTTACATGCATGTACACTACATCTGTAGATATCCTATGCTACAGTGCTTGGTACATGAGTCAAGACATAGCCATAGTATGGAAGTATAACATATGTAAGTAGCATGTAAGTCTAGGTTTGAGTCTAGGTCAATAATATATCATACATGTGTAGGGTAGAACCCTTAATGATTATCTTAATAATAGTACAGATCCAAGTCTAGACTAAAGTGTAGTGGTCTGGACTAATATGTGTACACTGGTCTAAGGTACATATGTAAGGATCGGTCTAGAGTCAATTGCTATTGTTGTTCTGTCCAATTGCAATGTCCAATGTGTTGTCTGCACATATCTGATCAACCATGCATGACTGCACTTACCATATATGGTAATGTTAGTCAGGAATCTAGTTGCACCTAGTCCCAACTACATAGTGCTGTGCTGTGGCTGTGCACATATTGATCTGATAGCACAAGAAGTTGGTTGACCGTGGGAAAGTGAAAGGTGTCCAGTGTGGGAAAGTGGTTGAAGGTAAATGGTATGCTAAGTATTAGATAACTTAGATATCACTGTAATAATTCAGAATGTGTCCAAATAAGTCTGGAAAAGTGATAGAAAATATAGGAAAAATAGGGGCATAATTAGGGTGTGTGTAACAAAACACTTAAGAAACAACAAGTGTTTCACATGCCACCAGATAGGATGCCACACCAAAAACCACCCCTGAGACAAATGTCTAGAAGGACAAGGAAAGAGCAACAATCGGGCCCCTTCTTGCCCACAGAGGAATCCTGTCGGAAATGAACATGTCAAAAAGACCAAGTTCAAAGAATACCAGGACATTCTTAAAGAGAGAGGTATGTATTACTGAGGAGGAACTCGTACACATACTCAACATCCTCTACAAGATCAACAAGCTGGAAACCATTGCCACAACCTGGGTTGAAGAAGAAGAAGAAATCCCAAAGAAGGATTTTTAGACAGGAGGAAAGGGTCAATGCTCTCCTATCCTGAATTTATGCAAATTTCCATCTCGCTGTTTGAACAAGAAAATGACCAAATTGTCGACACATTTGCCCTTGTAGACTGCAGAGCAAGTGGAGATTTCATAGATCATGATCTAGTGAAGAAGAAAGGATATAAATAGATATGACTGGACAATCCAAAAAGGGCACAAAACATGGACAGATTCCCAAACCAGGGAGGAATAATCCACCACAAAGTGGTCCTTACAATCCAAATAGGAGAAGTAAATGAGGAAAGAGAATTCCTGGTTATCAATTGTGGGAAGGAAAACCTGATCCTTGTGATAACATGGCTCTGAGAGACCAACCCCACAATAAACTGGATAGCTGGAGAAGCAACCCTCCCAGATAAATCCAAAACTCCATGACATGACTCCCCTAAAGCCATATGTTAAAGATACCTCATTTGATACCTGGAACTAGACCTGGATGAAAAGATAACCAAACTATGGAAGAAAAGGATTGACAAAAGAATAGAAACTTTTATCAGGAAAACCACACTTGCCACAGAACTTGCTGTAAAAGAGCCCCACAAAGAAGAACCCCTTTCCCAAGAATATAAAGACTTCGCTGATGTCTTTGCCAAATGAGAAGGAGATGAACTCCCCCCTTCTTGATCATTCAACCACAGTATAGACCTTGATGGAACCTTTGTACGCAAGATAGCCAAGGTATACCCCCTGAACCCCAAGGGAAAAGAAGCTTGTAAGGATTTCATTGATGAACACCTAAAATCTGGGAAAATAGTTCCATCCAAATCCCCACAAGCATCCCCATTCTTCTTCATACCTAAGAAGGATAGATCTGTACGACCTTGCCAGGATTACCAATACCTGAACTCCCATACCACTAAAAATGCCTACCCACTCCCCCTCATCTTTAACCTTGTTGATCAGCTCAAAGGATCATCTATTTTTACTAAAATGGACATCCGATGGGGGTACAACAACATCCTCATCAAACCACAGGACAAATGGAAGGTGGCATTCATAACCCCTATAGGACTCTTCAAACCAACTGTGATGTTCTTTGGCATGTGCAACTCCCCAGCAATGTTTCAAGCCTTGATAAACCATACCTTTGCTGACCTAATAGCAGAAGGATGGCTAATCATCTATATGAATGATATCCTCATCCACTCCAATAACCCAGCCATATACCAGGAACAAACCCATCAAGTCCTCCAATAACTCAGGGAATACCATCTGTCATTAAAACTGAAAAAGTGTTTCTTTGACAAAGAAGAAGTGGAATATTTAGGAATGATCATCTAAGTAGATTGGATCCAGATGGACCCAGTGAAGCTGAAGGCCATCCACAAATGGCAACCCCCCCAATCAGTAAAGGCAGTCCAATCGTTCATTGGATTTTGCAACTTTTACAGGAAGTTTATCCCAAACTTCTCCACCAAGGCAAAACCCTTACATGACTTAACCAAGAAAGAGGCCAAATGGGAATGGACCAAGGAATGTGATGAAGCCTTCCTAGCCATAAGAAAACATTCACCCAAAGACCAGTACTACTGATGCCTTACATCACAAAGCCTTTTATGGTCATGACAGATGCCACCCTAACAGCCATTGGGGAGGTCCTCATGCAAACAGATGGCAATGGAGATCTCCATTCCTGTGCCTACCTCTCAAAGACCCTATCTCCTGCTGAGTGAAACTACAACATCTATGATTGCAAACTCCTCAGAGTAATCCACACTCTTGAAGAATGGAGACATTACCTACAAGGAACAGGACTCCCAGTAATGGTCATTACTGACCACAAAAACCTTGCCTACTTTACTTTAAGGAACCACAGAACTATCCAGAAGACAAGCATGATGAATGCTATTCCTCCAGGACTTTGACCTCTCCTTCTCCCTGGTATCAGGAACACAGATGGGACCTGCAAATGCACTGTTTCAACAAGACAATGTAGACACTTCCCAAGATAACCAAGAAGTCACCCTTCTGCCCAAAGACATCTTCATCTGAGCCCTTGACTTCACCCTAGTTGAGAAAATTACCTCATCTACCTCATCTGACCTCTTGGTCATCACCACCCTTAAAGCTCTGGAAGAGGGCACCCCCCTCATCACCAAGACTGGACCCCAAGACTGGGAGTATAATGAGGGGATGCTGTATTATAAACATCAACTCTACATCCTGGAACCAGCACGACAAGGACTTGTCCACCTCACCCACAAAGGGGACCACAGAGGACATGGGAGATTCTTCTGTACTATGAACCTCATGCAACGAGACCATTGGTGGCCTGGAATGACCACCTTTATCTGCAAATTCATCCAAGAATGTGTGATTTGCCAAGCTAACAAAGCAAACACACATCCCACTACCCCACCATTGACACCACTCCCATTTTCCTGTACATGCCCCTTTTAGCAGGTATCTGTTGATCTTATCACTGACCTACCCCTATCCAACACTTATGACTCTATCATGGTTGTGGTTGACCATGAACTTACAAAGGGGGTAATTCTCACACCTTGTCACAAAACCATTGATGCAGCTGGAATAGCTCAGCTCTTCTTCACTCAGGCGTTCCAACACTATGGACTACATGACCATTGTATCTCAGATAGGGGACCACAGTTCACATCTGCCTTCGCTTGAGAACTTTCCAGACTCCTAAAGTATGATTTAAAACTCTCATCCACATACCACCCCCAAACAGATGGAGAAACCGAATGGGTAAACCAAGAGCTTGAAACCTATCTGCACATATTCTGTAATGGACATCCAAAATGATGGGCAGAACTACTCCTCATGGCAGAATTCTCCCATAATTCTGCTGTTCACTTGTCTACCCAGAAATCCCCTTTCTCTCTCATTTTGGGATATGAACCCTGCTCCTATCCTCCAATCGGAAAGATGTTCCTCCCCACCTTGGAAACAAGCCTGTCCAAACTAGAGGAAGCCCTATGGGAAGCCTTTGCTATGCATGAAAAAACCCAATGGATCATGAGGAAATGAACCTCATCAAAGTTTCACCCCTGGAAAGTCAGAGAAAAAGTATGGCTAAAAGGAAGGAACCTTTAACTGCAGTACCTATCAAGAAAACTATCCCCAAAATAAGAAGGACCATTTGAAATCACATAGGTCATTTCCCCTATGTCATATCACCTTAAACATCCACCAACCTGGAAGATATATGATGTCTTCCACGCCTCCCTTCTATACCCATATTGAAAAACTGTGGAGCATGGCCCCAACATCTCAGATCCACTGCCTGAGTTGATTGGTGGAGAAGAAGAATATGAAATAGATTCCATCCTCTTACACAGTGGAACCAGAGAAAGAAGGCAGTATCTTATATCCTGGAAAAAATATTCTGTAGCAGAAAACACCTGGGAATCAGAGGGAAACCTCAAACATGCACAAACCTTCCTGGATGAATATAAGTCCTCTCGTCCAAAGGACTTCCCCTAGTAAATGCTCTGTAAAAGAAACTTTGAATTCCAACCAGGACTCTCCTTTTACAAGTTCTTCTTCCTCTTTCACAATGATCTCCCACTGTCTCATCCCTTCAAACACCAATACTTTTGTAACAGGAGTACAGCAACTGCCCCTGGCACTACAAATCATGACCCAACAAACCTCTCCCTTGCATATCACCCACAACTGCATCATGGCGCGAGGAACTTACGAGTCCTGCATGGCACAGAATAATCGCCTTCAGCTACCCTACCCCTATGTTGTTTACTCCAATCACCTCCCTGCTTGACTATGAAGAATCCTCTTCATCTCCATCTTAACCACCCCAGCTCTCTCCTTGCACATGGAGCTAGATTTACACTATAATTACAATAAGAAAACCAAGGACCTGTGCACCCTCTTCTAAATTTATCAAATCATCTGCCTTGCCACCCACCAGCCTGTCCCCCACGATTCCCCGGAACAATTTGTGTCCACCATGCAGACTGGTGTTGATGAAGCCTGCTCTTTGATCCTAGACCTCCTCTATGAAAATGGGTTTGGATATCTAGTAGATCGTATTGACAAAAATTTGCTCCAATCCATCATGGAGCCATTATTTGACATCATAAGTGTCCATGAGTACAGAACCTACATATGTAGAAGATGTCCCATGCACTATACCATTCGACCCCCATCTAGACACACCTGTGTCCATTGAAGGACCTCTTTTCCTGTCCTCTAAGTTCCACCCCTACACTCTCCAGAAAGAATATATTTTTCCATTCCACTCTCCATTCCAGAATCCCCCAAGATTGACACCCATGCCTTCACTGCCTCCTGCATTTCAGAAGACTCTCCAGTTGCAACCCACTCCCCTACTCCTGCCCTTGAGGATATGCAACAAGGAGCTCTTACTCGCCATGAGAGCTTGTTACCCCCAAGACTCCTCCAAGCAACCTTAAATACCTTGGAAAACACCCTTCACCCCATACTCCATTCCTTTTGAGAAACCAGATCTACAGTGAGCTCAGAAACCTTTTCATGTTGGACCTGACAGCAGTGTGCACAGCACGCTGCCAAACCTTGTGGGAATGTCACTTAACTTTGGTGGAGTTATAAATAGTACATACTTTTGGCTACAAAATCACCCCTTAGGTCATGTGATTTGGTTCATACACTGTGGAGATATCATTATTACAAACCAGCAATGCCATGGAAAGGGTTTCCAAGCTTTTGTATTGCTAGGGTATTAGTACTTGGTATATCCTCCTTTTACCTTCAGAACTGCCTGAATCTTTTTAGGCATACTTTAAATCAGTTGTTGGCACTTCTCCACTCACATTTTCTCTCACTCCACTTGAACTATGTCCCACAATTCAAAAATTCCTTTAAAAGAGTCTTCATGTTCTGCAAGCCTCCTGTTGAGCCATCCCCATAGATGTTCAATAGGATTCAGGTGAGGAGACTGTGCAGGCCAAACCATAGTCTCAAACTCCTGCTCTTCTAGCCACTCCTTCACCTTTTTACAAGCATGCTTGGGGTCATTGTCCTGCTCAAAAATGATATCAGGAGGATTAAGCTTATAATGCTCTATGGTTTGTTGCAGCTCACCCTGCAAAATTTGAAGGTAGAGATTTCCATCCATCATACCATCAATCTTGGTAGCAAAGCCAACTCCTTGCCAAGTCATACAGCCCCACATCATCAAAGAATCCCCTCTAACTTTAGGGGTTTCTTCTACTAGCCTATCACTAAGTCCCACATTTGCCCTTTTCCATGCCAATTTGTGCCCATCTGACCCTAAACAATTGATGTTGGTCTCATCTGACCATATCACCTTCTTCCAGTCCTCTAGAGTCTAATTTTTGTGGGCTTTTGCAAAGTCCAAGCAAGTCTTGCAATGTCTAGCAGAGAGAAAGGGGTGTTTGGACTTGACCACAACCTCTATACCAGACTTTTTTAAGTGAAAATGAACTGAACTGGCACATAGAGGCTAATTGGTGATGTTGGTGAGAGCTTTGGTCACTTGGAGTGCATTTTCAGCTCTACCAAAGATAATAAGATATTGGGCATAGTGGGTATTGGTAGGAGAAAGCTTGGAAGGACAACCTCCAACAGCTTTTGGAAGGGTAGAATGCTTCTTGGAATGAAGTTTGGATATGGCAGAAGGGCTGACACCAGTTTGCTTGGCAATGGCTTCACCAGAATGGCCAGCATCAAGCAGGAAGAGGATGGTGGCTTGTTAAGTAA
>JBBPLF010001153.1:0-11435 GCA_038089615.1 Aureoboletus auriporus
GGAATTCTCATTCACTTGGATCATTAGCTCACTTTGAGTGATTGGTCTGAGGTCCTGAAATAATTCCAAAGATATCCTTCTGAGCCTCGCCCTTACTTTCAAGGCGCCGCTCCTCTTTACACGTGCATTTGCATACCCGTTCCATTTACTCTTGCCTTCGACGTGCAAAACTTATTCGCCGTCGTTGTATTCATCCCCCGCTCACTTGAGCATCCCATACCCGGCCACGAGGGTTAACGTGTGTGGCGACAAACGCATCCTCCTTGGGTTGAGAACCTAGGACGTATCCCGACGCTTCAATACCTGCTTGCGGGTAGGCGCAGATTCGTGCCAAACGTTTCACCCTCTCTCGAGGCCTGAGTGGCGACTATGCCGTCTGTATACACGTGACGTATACTTGGGGAGTCTCCAAATAAGGACTGCATATACGGTCGTCCGCCGTCTAAATACGGATAACGTTGCTGTCACCCATAGTGCACTAGGGTCGTGCCATAAGCCTCACGTAAATACGGCTTAGCTTACGGACCCGTACGTCCTTAAAAGTATAACGTTGCTTTGGTCGATAGTGCACTACGACTAAGATTTCACAAACTACGGTGTCCCGGTCCCGTACAGAAATCTCCCCAACTGTGGAAAAACCAAGGAGTAGTTTTCGTTTTAGCTGCCGTATTTTACGGAAAAGAGTTATATGTTCCTACCGCATTCGGTCCATCCCTGAAAAGGTACACGGACATCGCGCCCCCATCCGCCGCATTCGGACTAGAACTCAGGTGAAACGCGTTGCGCGGACCCTGAGAAGCTCGGTCATTGCGAAATACCTCCAACGTGTCTAACGACACAACTCCAACCCCGTCCTCGCCCACCTCTACCGACACCTTCCTCTTATCACCAATAAGGATGTCGGACACCATCTCTATGTCTCGAGAAGAGCTCCGCGAGCTGATCGCGAATACAACGGCGACTGCCATCGCCAATTACCATCAACAAGAGCGACGTAAAACATCGCTACCTGAAGCCACGACCCTGAAAGACGGGCCGAAACTCGAAGCCGACGCTCCCAAGCTCGGCAAATCATTCTTACCGAAACCGGCCAACTACGACGGCCAAAAATCCAAATTCTTGTCATGGTGGCGCTCCATGACATTGTACCTCGGGGGATTTGCACCCCAACCAAATAATATGCAAAAAATCATGATGGTCCTGTCATTTATGACAGAAGGATCAGCAAGTAGGTTCGCCAACACCTACTTAGACACAAAAGGCGCCACCCTCGACGAAATAACGTTCGAGGAATTCAAAAAAACATTGGCAAATACGTTCGCCCCGGCTGACGTAAAACGAAAGGCCCAGCAAGAGCTCGGGTCAATAAAACAAAAACAAGGAGAATCGGTAGAGGAGTTCAGTCTCCGATTCATGCAATGTGTCCACGAGGCACAATACGAAATAGAACACGCGGGTCAATTTTTGATCCAAATACTCCGCTCGGCTGTCCACAATGACATGGTCGAGTTCGTCGAAACCAGCCAGACACATATGCTGGAAAATACGGATCTGGAAGAATGGATCCAAGCTCTGATTCGTGCCGAACGAATCAGGCAAGAGATCAATGCCCGGAAGCGCGCTTCGACCGTGCCGGTGGGTAAATCTCAGCCAAAGAGCTGGAACCCAACTTCCAGTTACGTCTCGCCCAACTACAAGGGCAAAAATCCTATCTCGAACTTCTCCCCCCGTGCTGCTCCAGCAGCAAAAACAACATCTTCCTCGGATGCCTCGGCGTCCAAAATTCCCGACCTATACACCCCCGGAACGTTCTCCAACAAGGACGTTCCTATGGACCTCTCAAAGGCGCGCGCCGAAGGAAAGTGCGCTAAATGTTCGAAACCGTGGCCCTGTGCCGCACACCCTCCCCGTCCCCGCCAAATCCGCTCCCTTAATTATAAAGGGAAAACAATTCAATATTCAACCGGTGAAGAACTTGCCGGCAAAATCGAAGCCCTCGAAAAGGGTTTTCAAGAAGGAGAGCAGAATTAAGGTCACTGACCTCTCCTAAGGACATTTCTGATTTCTCATCGTACGCACATGTAAATAAATACGATAATTTAAAAATCGAAGAATGTCTTGATGACAAATCAGAATGTGAGACCCGTGTGAGTGACGATCACGTAAAAGAACCTGTCAAACAAGAAATCAAAATAAGAGTAATCGAATATCCGGAGTTGAAAACTGACAACTCAAACAAACGAATGGACGTGCGACGCATGTATCCTTCATTGTCAGACTCCGATCTCGACGAACTTCTCTCTGAGAAACGGGCGACTGTGAAAAACAGCGCGGCCCCTGCAAAGGTGGTACTTAATTCCCGAAAAATAAAAATCCTAAAACGTCCCGAAACCAAAAAGACTGAGTCGTCTAAGGTTTCATCGGAGATCCTTCCTGAAAAGGTGGATAAGCCTCGCGCTGAGTCTCCCATGAAACCTACAACGATCCCTAAAAAGGATAAGTCGATTACAGGTCGATGGACGAACACTGTTGATCCCTGGTCCGCCCAGTGGATAAAACAAACAATTGATCAAAAAGAACCTGATCGTGCTATCAAGCATCTTAGGTCATTTGTACATGAATCAAGGGTCGAAGAGGTATCACCCAAATTAATAAAACAAATAAAAGAAATGACCTCTTTGGAAGCTCAATTCGCACTCCGTGAGCTTCAACAAAAACCCAAATTCATACAAAGAAAAAGATCATCCAACGCGTTTGAAATTTCTGCAAACGTCTTGACGCCTTCAGGAGAGACCTTCGACGTCCTCGCCCTGTTGGATTCAGGATGCACTGGAACAACAATCGACGAACGATTCGCGAAAGAAAAAGGATTAAAGACATATGAACTCCCACGTCCAATTCCGGTTTACAACGCGGACGGCACTATTAACAGTGCAGGATCGATCAAAGAGTTTGCGATCGTTGAACTCGAAATCAATGATCACAAGGAACAGATCGCCATGGCTATGTCCCACCTAAGTACACATCCAATATTCTTAGGTTACGATTGGCTACACAAACATAATCCAATCGTTGACTGGCGCAACAAAACCCTCGAATTCACATGTGAAAACGATCATGACATCACAATCCCTGATGACGAGGATGACGACAAAGAACCCGAGCGTCTTTTCCAAATTGACGCTCAATACATTAATAACCTCTCAACCGACATCGCCATTGCTGCCGGCGAAACCAAACGTGCAAAAACATTTGAGGAAACCGTCCCGGCGGCTTACCACGAGTTTTCCGATGTATTTGCAAAGGAAACGTTTGATGAACTTCCCCCACGACGACCATGGGATCATGCTATCGAACTCCTTCCAGGAGATCACAAGGTCGACTGCAAAACGTACAATTTAACGTCAGCAGAACAAAAGGAACTTGACGAGTTCCTTGAAGAAAATCTCAAAACGGGCCGAATACGCCCTTCTAAATCCCCTTTCGCCTCCGCCTTCTTCTTTATCAAAAAGAAGGATGGCAAACTCCGCCCGGTTCAAGATTATCGTAAACTCAACGACATCACAATCAAGAACCGATACCCTCTCCCGCTGATTTCCGAATTAATCGACAAATTAAAATCAGCAAAATATTACACAAAATTGGACATCCGTTGGGGTTACAACAATATACGGATGAAAGAAGGTGATGAGTGGAAAGCTGCGTTCCGAACAAACCGCGGCCTTTTCGAACCACTTGTCATGTTCTTCGGGTTGACAAACTCCCCTGCAACCTTCCAAACTATGATGAACCATATATTTCGCGACCTCATCAACCGCGGCAAGGTTATCGTCTATATGGACGATATAATGATATTTACTAGTACCATAGATGAACATCATGAGATAGTAAAAGAAGTTCTCCAAATTCTTCGTGAGAATAAATTGTCGCTTAAGCACACCAAATGCGACTTTGAAACCGAAGAAACCGACTATCTAGGATTGATTGTATCTGAAGGAGCAATCAAAATGGATCCTGGAAAAGTCAAAGGAGTAGTCGATTGGCCAATCCCATCCAATCGGAAGGAACTTCGAGGATTCCTCGGCTTCTTGAACTTTTACCGACGTTTTATCGAAGGTTTTGCGGCTACGGCCAAACCCCTAAATTCTCTCACCTCCGAAAAGACCCCTTTCATTTGGACTCCCGACTGTCAAAACGCATTTGAGTCCTTAAAAAACAAAATTACATCAGCACCGGCACTTCGCATGCCAACAGATTCAGATCCCTTCAGGATCGAAACAGACGGATCTGGCATCGGTATCGGTGCAATTCTCACCCAAAAACAAGATGATCGTTGGCATCCTATCGCCTACATCTCCCGATCCTTAAATGACGCAGAACGTAATTATCACGCTGCCGATTTGGAACTCGCTGCGATCATCTTCGCCCTCAAGGAATGGCGTCATTATTTACTCGACGCTGTTCATCCTTTCCTCATCCTCACCGACCATAAGAACCTTGAGTACTTCACTAAACCTCAAGATCTAAGTCGTAGACAAGCTCGCTGGTACCAGATCATGCAAGAGTACCACTATACACTGGAACATCGTCCTGGCAAGACGAACCCAGCTGACCCTCTGTCCCGGAGGCCAGACTTTGAAAAGGGGGTACCTGACAACCTCCAAATTCAAATTTTACCTTCATTGCCAAACAAGGAAACACCAAACTCGCTGATTGATGAGTCAAAGAGTGACGAGTCGGCTATGCCGATCCTTCCCGAAAGGGTGGATACTCACTCCGCGATCCTTCCTGAAAAGGTGGACACTCGATCAGTGCAAAAACAGTTGGAAACAATTGAGTCACTGGTAATAAAAAACCAATTTCGAATCGAGTCTTTCGTAAAAGAAGGACTTAAAAACAAGGATTCCCCCTGGCATGTGAAAGATAACATCATATGCTGGAAAAACCTCACATACATCCCGCACAATCCCCAACTCCGCGAACAAGTGATCAAACAAAACCACGATCACCCAATTGCTGGACACCCTGGAATCCGAAGAACTCTCGACTTGATCAAAACCCGTTACTATTGGCCAACCATCCGAAAGGACATTCGCCGATACATAAAGGGCTGCGACAAATGTCAACGTGTCAAACCAGACACAAAAGGAAAGAAAACCCCCCTCAATCCAAATGAGGTTCCCTCCGCCCCTTGGGAAATTATCTCAGTAGATCTGATTGGCCCGATTCCCGAATCAAACGGAAAAAATGCCATAATGGTCGTAGTAGATCGTTTCTCAAAGATGATCCGACTATTCCCGGTCTCTACGGAGATCTCCGCACAAGGCGTCGCTAAAATCTTCCGCGACGAAATATTCAAACTCCACGGCCTTCCCCATAAGGTCATCTCGGACCGCGGTCCACAATTCGTCTCTTCTTTCATGACGGAGCTTTATTCCCAGCTTCAAATTGAAGGAAACCCTTCCACCGCCTATCATCCCGAAACCGATGGGCAAACTGAACGTGTGAATGCTTGGGTAGAACAATATCTACGTATTTACATAAACCACCGCCAAACTGATTGGACAGAATGGCTCCCTATTGCTGAGTTTGCACACAATCAAACCACATCCTCAGCAACCACCTACTCCCCGTTCATTCTCAACTATGGACAGCAACCTCGGTTTGGATTCAGTCAAAAGAAGACTGAACGCAATCCTGCCGCAGCGACATTCATAGACGAAATGAAAACAACACAAGAACTCGCACGGTCAGCCCTGAAAATGGCTGCGTTCGATATGAAAAGATTCCATGATAGGAAAGTCCGCCCCCCTGTCGAATACAAACCTGGTGACCTCGTGTTACTCGAATCTACTCATATCCGAACAGAAAGACCCTCAAAGAAGCTGGATGACAAACGATATGGTCCCTTTACCATCATCAAAAAAGAAGGACTTGCCGCCTATAGGCTTAAACTTGACAAATCCTGGCGTTCCATCCATCCTGTTTTCCACGAATGTCTTCTTCACCCCTATCACAAAGGTGAATTCCCGTCACAACAGGTTCTTCCCCCTCCTCCACCGGTGATCGTTTCCGGATCCGAAGAAAACGAAATAGAATATATCGTCGACTCCCGTCGGGTAGGTAACACTATCCACTACCTCGTACATTGGAAAGGCTTCCCCAGGACAGAAAACGAATGGATTCCCGTCAAACAATTGGTCAACGCACAAGCTGCGATCAAAGAATTCCACCGTATGAATCCTGATGCGCCCCGCCTAGCCATCGTAATCCGCCGAACCTCCCAAGACCCTCCATGTACATGTCCAATATGTCTTGGAATTCCGACTCCTCCCGCCTCGAACTTATTTAATTCCACGGACTTTAAAGAATTCAGAAAAAAATATAACAAGTATGATGACTCGTTCTTTGAATTTCCACTGTAGCATAGGCTCTCCTGGAGTTTCGCCCTAAAAAAGGGGGTAATGTCAGGAACACATTTTATTTCACCTCTTCACATCATCACACCATCACTATATCACAATATCACAACACATGTAAGTAATCTCCGTGTAGCATAGCTTGGTCCGTGCACATAGCACTGCATGGTCCGTGCTCCATTCTGTATCATATATAAACTGTAGCACCATCGCTGTATTTCTCTATCTTTGGAATTCTCATTCACTTGGATCATTAGCTCACTTTGAGTGATTGGTCTGAGGTCCTGAAATAATTCCAAAGATATCCTTCTGAGCCTCGCCCTTACTTTCAAGGCGCTGCTCCTCTTTACACGTGCATTTGCATACCGTTCCCATCTACTCTTGCCTTCGACGAGCAAAACTTATTCGCCGTCGTTGTATCCATCCCCGCTCACTTGAGCATCCCATACCCAGCCACGAGGGTTAACGTGTGTGGCGACAAACGCATCCTCCTTGGGTTGAGAACCTAGGAGTAGTCCCGACGCTTCAATACTAGCTTGCTAGTAGGCGCAGATTACTGCCAAACGTTTCACCCTCTTACGAGGCCTGAGTGGCGACTACGCCGATTGTACACACGTGACGTGTACTTGGGGAGTCTCCAAATAAGGACTGCATATACGGTCGTCCGCCGTCTAAATACGGATAAAGTTGCTGTCACCCATAGTGCACTAGGGTCGTGCCATAAGCCTCACGTTAATACGGCTTAGCTTACGGACCCGTACGTCCTTAAAAGTATAAAGTTGCTTTGGTCGATAGTGCACTACGACTTGATTTCATAAACTACGGTGTCCCGGTCCCGTACAGAGATCTCCCCAACTGTGGAAAAACCCAGGAGTAGTTTCTGTTACAGCTGCCGTATTTTGAGAAAAAGAGTTATACGCTCCTATCGCACTCGGTCCATCCCTGCCAGACAGGTACACGGACAACGCGCTCCCATCCGCCGCATTCGGACTAGAGCTCAGGTGAAACGCGTTGCACGGACCCTGAGAAACTCGGTCATTGCGAAATACCTTCAACATGTCTAACGACACCACCCCAACTCCAACCTCGCCAATCTCCTCTGCCAACACCTTCCCCCCCGAACCAATAAGGATGTCGGACACCGTCCAAATGACGCGCGACGAACTCCGCGAACTTATCGCAACTACAACGGCGACGGCCATCGCCAACTATCATGACCAACAAGAGAGGCGTAAGACGTCTCTACCCGAACCCTCGACCCTGAAAGACGGGCCGAAACTCGAAGCCGATGCTCCCAAGCTCGGTAAATCATTCCTACCAAAACCGGCCAACTTCGACGGCCAAAAGGCAAAGTTCCTGTCATGGTGGCGCTCCATGACACTATACCTCGGAGGGTTCGCCCCTCAACCAAATGACATGCAAAAGATCATGATGGTCTTATCCTTCATGGTCGAAGGATCCGCAGGCAGGTTTGCCAATACCTACCTCGACACCAAAGGCGCCACCCTCGACGAAATCACGTTCGAGGAATTCAAAAAGACATTGGCAAATACGTTCGCCCCAGCTGACGTAAAACGCAAGGCCCAACAAGAGCTTGGGCAAATAAAACAAAAACAAGGAGAATCGGTGGAAGAGTTTACCATCCGATTCATGCAAAGCGTCCACGAGGCGCAATATGACATCAAACACGCGGGTCAATTCCTGATCCAAATATTAAGGACGGCCGTCCATAACGATACGGTCGAATTTGTAGAAACCAGCCAGACACACATGCTGGAAAACACGGATTTCGAAGAATGGATCCAAGCCCTGATTCGCGCTGAGCGAATCCGGCAAGAGATCAATGCTCGCAAGCGCGCCTCGACCGTGCCGGCGAGTAAATCTCAGCCAAGGACTTGGAGTCCAACTCAGAATTACGTGTCGCCCAACTACAAGGGCAAAAACCCAATTTCAAACTTCGCCCCCTGCGCTGCTTCGGCGGCAAAACCAACATCATCCTCGGACGCATCATCGTCCAAAATTCCCGACTTGTACACCCCGGGAACGTTCTCCAACAAGGACGTTCCAATGGACTTGTCAAAAGCTCGCGCAGAAGGAAAATGCGCCAAATGTTCGAAACCGTGGCCTTGTGCCGCACATCCTCCCAGACCCCGACAAATCCGTTCCCTTAACTATAAAGGGAAAACAATTCAATATTCCACCGGTGAAGAACTGGCTGGAAAAATCGAAGCCCTCGAAAAGGGTTTTCAAGAAGGAGAGCAGAATTAAGGGCGCTTGCTTCTCCAAAGAACACACTTGATTTGTCTACATACGGACATGTAAATAAATATAGTAAACTAACAATCGAAACGTGTTCTGATGAATCAGTGTGTGAAAGCTCTAAAAAAGAAATTTCCCTAAGGGTCGTTGAGTGTCCATCCCTGAAAGTAGACACCTCAAATATAAAAATGGATATAAGACGCATGTATCCAAATTTATCGAAATCAGATCTCGACGACCTCATCTCAGATCGGGCGACCAGAAATGGCGCGGCTGTTGAAAAACCAACAGTACTTAATTCCCGAACAATAGAAATTCTAAAAAGGCCCGAAACCAAAAAGACTGAGTCGTCTAAGGTTTCATCGGAGATCCTTCCTGAAAAGGTGGATAAGCTTCGTGCTGAGTCTCCCATGAAACCCACGGCGATCCCTAAAAAGGATAAGTCGATTACAGGTCGATGGGCCAACACTGTTGATCCCTGGTCCGCCCAGTGGATTAAACAAACAATTGATCAAAAAGAACCTGATCGTGCTATAAAGCATCTTAGGTCATTCGTACACGACACTAGAGTCGAAGAGGTTAACATGAAATTAATAAATCAAATAAAAAACATGACCTCTTTGGAAGCTCAATTCATACTCCGTGAGCTTCAACAAAAACCTAGATTTGTACAAAGAAAAAGATCGAACAACGCTTTCGAAATACCGGCAAAAATCCAAACTCCATCAGGAGAGACCCTCGACGTCTTAACCCTTTTGGACTCGGGTTGTACCGGAACTGCGATTGACGAACAATTTGCAAAGGAAAAAGGACTTAAAACGTACGAACTCCCACGTCCTATTCCAGTATACAATGCAGACGGCACCATAAACAGTGCTGGTTCGATCAAAGAGTTTGCGATCGTTGAACTCCAAATCAATGATCACAAGGAACAAATAGCTATGGCCATGTCGACTTTAAGTACACACCCTGTATTTTTAGGACATGATTGGTTAATCAAACATAACCCAATCATAGACTGGCGTGAGCAAACACTTGAATTCACGTGCGATAACGACCATGAAAAAGGCGTATCGTCATCCGAAGACGAAAGTGACAAAGAAGAAGAACGGCTATTCTCTATTGAGATGGCCTACATAAACAATTTCTCTACCGACATCGCCATTGCTGCTGGCGAAGCCAAACGTGCGCAAACATTCGAGGAAACCGTTCCGGCGGCTTACCACGAGTTTTCCGATGTTTTCGCAAAGGAAACGTTTGATGAACTTCCCCCACGATGACCGTGGGATCATGCCATAGAACTCCTTCCAGGAGATCACAAGGTCGACTGCAAGACGTACAACCTAACGTCAGCAGAACAAAAGGAACTTGACGAGTTCCTAGAAGAAAATCTAAAAACAGGTCGTATCCGACCATCAAAATCTCCATTCGCATCCGCCTTCTTCTTCATCAAAAAGAAGGATGGAAAACTCCGCCCGGTTCAAGACTATCGTAAACTTAACGACATCACAGTCAAAAACCGATATCCCCTCCCGCTGATTTCCGAGTTAATCGACAAATTAAAATCAGCAAAATACTACACAAAATTGGATATCCGTTGGGGTTACAACAACATACGGATGAAAGAAGGTGATGAGTGGAAAGCTGCATTCCGAACAAACCGCGGCCTCTTCGAACCACTCGTCATGTTCTTTGGGTTGACAAACTCCCCAGCAACCTTCCAAACCATGATGAACCACATATTTCGCGACCTCATCAACCGCGGCAAGGTTATCGTCTATATGGACGATATTATGATTTTCACTACTACCTTAGATGAACATCGTAAAATAGTAAAAGAAGTACTCCAAATTCTTCGTGAGAATAAGTTGTCGCTTAAGCACACCAAATGCGACTTCGAAACCACAGAAACGGATTACCTAGGGTTAATTGTCTCAGAAGGACAAATTAAAATGGACCCTGGAAAAGTCAAAGGAGTTACTGATTGGCCAATCCCCAACAATCGGAAAGAATTACGAGGATTCCTTGGCTTCTTGAACTTTTATCGAAGATTTATCGAAGGTTTCGCGGCTACGGCCAAACCCCTAAACTCCCTTACATCCGAAAAAGTCCCCTTCCTTTGGACTCCCGACTGCCAAAAAGCATTTGAGTCCTTAAAAGATAAAATCACAACGGCACCAGCCTTACGCATGCCAACAGATTCAGATCCCTTCAGGATTGACACAGATGGATCTGGCATCGGCATCGGTGCTATTCTCACCCAAAAACAAGATGATCGTTGGCACCCTATCGCCTACATCTCCCGATCCTTAAATGATGCAGAACGAAATTACCACGCTGCTGATTTGGAACTCGCCGCGATCATCTTCGCCCTCAAGGAATGGCGTCATTATTTACTTGACGCTATTCATCCTTTCCTCATCCTCACCGACCATAAGAACCTTGAGTACTTCACCAAACCTCAGGATCTAAGTCGTAGACAAGCCCGATGGTACCAGATCATGCAAGAGTACCACTATACACTGGAACATCGTCCTGGGAAGACGAATCCAGCCGATCCTCTGTCCCGGAGGCCAGACTTTGAAAAGGGGGTACCTGACAACCTTCAAATTCAAATTTTACCTTCAATTACAAATAAGGAAATACCAAACTCGCTGATTGACGAGTCAAAGAGTGACGAGTCGGCTATGCCGATCCTTCCCGAAAGGGTGGATACTCACTCCGCGATCCTTCCTGAAAAGGTGGACACTCGATCAG
>JBBPLF010001154.1:0-11431 GCA_038089615.1 Aureoboletus auriporus
ACTTCGCAAGGCCATCTATGGTCTTAAGCAAGCAGCACTGCAATGGAACAAGCAGTTGCACCAATCCCTTTTGAGCTTCAGATTCAAACGATCCATTTCAGACTCAGGGATTTACTTCAAGCTCAATGGACAAGAGATCATTATCCTTGTTATCTACGTTGACGATGCTCTTTTCATCGGAAGCAACAAATCCTCTGTCCTAGCACACAAGTCACGTTTCATGAAGAAATGGGAATCTCATGATCTAGGAGAAGCGAAGGAGTATCTTGGCATGAGGATCACCAGGGACAGAAAGAAATGTACCCTTATCTTCGATCAGACCAAATATGCCAAGAAAGTGGTTGACCGCTTTGGTCAAGAGAACTGCAAAGAGACCGCAGTACCTCTTCCTACCGGCTACCTGCCGAGACCCAACTCTGGTGAAACATCTTCCTCTCTACGCAGTCGTTATCAGTCGATCATCGGATCACTGCTTTATATCATGCTTGGAACACATCCCGACATCGCATTTGCTGTCATCAAGATGTCCCAGTACTCTTCCAACCCTACAGAAGAACACGTGCAGAAGGCGTTACACATCGTGCGCTACCTATCCCATTCACAATCACTCTGCATTGTCTACTCTGGGACTGGTGACAAGAACGGCCATATTGCCTACTTCAATATGGACTGGGCTGAAGACATTGAAACATCACGTTCTACCACAGGCTATGCGATCTTCCTTACAAATGGAATAGTCTCTTGGCTTTCCAGACGACAGAAGCATGTGAGACTTTCTTCCACGGAAGCAGAATATTGTGGTATGACGGAATATGCGAAACAAATCCAATGGATCCACAACCTCTTTGGAGAGATCCACATATCCCTATCACCTACACCTATGTGTTGTGACAACCAAGATGCTATATTCCTGGCTTCCAATCCTGCACAAGAAGGATGAACCAAACATGTCCGGATCCCCGAACACTTTGTTCGAGAAGCTGTAGAATTCGGTGAAATTGAACTCTTCTATGTTCCCACCAATTCACAGTTTGCAGACATCTTTACGAAGAACCTTGGAAAGATCAAATTCCAAGAGGGAAGAAAGATGCTTACTCTCAAACTGTTTCCTTCATGAAACAACTCCGCGTTCACAATGAACAGCGAGGAGGAGTGTTGAGAATTTTGGTTTTCTTATTCATATCTCATATTACATAACCAAGATTCTAGGCCAGTCACATGACAAGTCACCTGATTGCATGACACATTTACTTGTATACATCATCAGAGACTAGACCTGCTGACATATTCACTTATGTACAGGGTCTAGACCACTTAGTCATCACATGTGACTTCGGGGCCTTTCTGCTATTCATTATTACGTCATATTGCTTCAGATGACGTGATAGATCAGAGCGACTTATGCCATTGGATGTCTTTATAGACTCTGAATAAGTCTTTTATGCTATTGGTTCTTACTATAGATACCGTAGCTCCTTTTACGCTATTGGTTGATATTCTTATATCACATAGCTACTTTCGGGGGTACAGCCACTGCTGTAGACATATATAAGGATGGCCCTTCTGGTCATCCTTTCCCCTTTTCTATAGAATCTTATACAATGCTTTCTCATTGTGAGCCACTTCATCTCTGAGCTGTTCCACCTCTACCCGACTACACTACCTTTGACTCTCTAGTCGGAGGCTTGTTATACTCTTGATTACTGCCTCAGGATTTCCACCTGAAGTGTGAGTATTCCCACACTTCATAATCCTTTAACCTGCCACGTTCAGGTTAATTCCCGAAATAGAGGAAAATGGCTACCTGTTCTTCTAAGGATACATACCTTGAGTTGACATGCCCATGGCATTTGAGAAATGAAATCAAATAGTTGAATGTGTCCGCATACAGTACATGCCGAGCTCATTGCGGATACGCTTTGGATGGCCTGTGAGAAGTTCCACTAACCATCCTTCACCAGACAGGGTGGATGTGTGATATGGTTCCGGATCTTTACGGGGAGGTTGCTCAAAAGCAACAACACTGATGCTGGTGATGGCGATGATGATGATGTTGAACAGAAGTGCAATATGGCGGAGGATCCGTTGTCGTTGCTCTGGTCGGAGCATGTCAAGGGGTGGTACTTGTAATGGTGGCTTTCAAGTGGTCGGTTTGAGGATGACACACACCTCAGATGAAGTTGAGACTCAGCTCTGCAGGCTGTGCTGCTAACACCAGCTAGCTTGGGTATTACCATAACCTATCCTAACCTAGGGATACCGGAGGAGCTCTAACGACTAGCTAACAATGACTACTGAACAGGCTCTTACTGATTAGACGCAGTGCTTGCTTGATTGCCGCTGGCTTTTTTCACTTATTTCCCTTGAGTACTTTTTTTGGGAAGTGGCGGTGTCGGCTACGTTGCTAAAAGTTTGGAAAGTACAAATAAGGTTAGGTAAGTGCGGTGTCATTTTCCTGATGCAGAAGCGTCCCATCATTATGTCGTCAGTCGGACGTGCGTCTTTACTTGGTTCCTTGGTACACGTGCTGATTGTTTCTTATCTGGGTCATGCCACAGGTTCGTCCCTCTGTCCTGCATGTGTGACGACTCACGCCATCTAGGACCCGGTCTTGTTCATGGGAAATATCGCGTCCAATATCACATTCGGCTACGCGAGACGACATGTACTCGCGAGAAGCCAACTGTGAATTCACATGGAGCATGCTCAAGAGATTTGACCCCGAGAGTACGCGTTACCCAGCTCGTTCCATTCCTATGACAACATCACAGTCGGACGCACGGGTCTGACCGGGGTCAACGCTAACGACTGGCCATCGCGTGTGGTAGACGCCTACGTGAGCATCGAGTGAATGATGCAATCGACAAGGTGTGGGCGCATCGACTGTCGGCGATCGTAAGGGTAGAACGGATCGTTGCGCTCGAGGGTACGTGTCATGTTTTGATATTGAGAGATGTGTGCACTGACAGACTCTAGGTGGATGGATATCTGAGTCGGGGACGTATCGCGAGCTGGTTGGTTGCAAAGACTCGCAGCTCCGATCACTCACGGCGGCCAGCTGAGCGTTGCCGAAACAGCGCAGACGATTTATTAGGGTGTATGGAGGCGAGTAATCCCCAAGTCCAGGACCAACGCTTTCCCACCGTCTACCGTCATCCTCAGAAACTACCATCCACTGGTCGATAAAGGTGTCATAGGCGTGCCCTCCACCCCTTCCTTTGTCTTCGCAGAATTTCCAGCTCATATCGTACCCACTCCCCAGGTAGCCCTATTGACATTCACCCCTGTTCGCTCAGCGCAGTAATGACACCCAGCTCACCCAACGAAGAAGCAGCCCAGCAGCTCTGCGCGAGCTAGAGGAATAACAGACGGGGTACAAAGCGACGTTCCAAGACGCTGTGGAATGCACGCCCACCCTCGTCCACTGGCAGGTGCGCCACACAGTACTACATAGTGAGTGTGTGGAACGCCAACCAAATACTGTACACAGGTATTTCCAAGGCAAAGATAAATGCCGCCGTCAAAGTGGAGCCCGAGGACAAGATGACATATCCGGTCGCTCATCCGGATCGGAGGGAACATATCGTTGTCAAGGTGGTCGAATTGGCCCAACTGAAACACGGGTTGCAAGGTACGTGTTTTTTTTTCTTGCGCGTTGGTCTGCGGTAACGATACTCGAAGACTGAGAAAAAGGTTCCCTGGGTCATTCGAATTCGAAACGTGGCTATAATTGTGACTAACTGACCCTTTCCGCAAAATATCCAATTCAATCATCATTTGCAAGGATGACGCAACTTGAGGGTAGCTAGGAGCAAGAATGGCAACGTCGTAATGTCGTACTTGACACTGAAATCGTCGCCTTGGATGTGAAAATTAGTGAGTGAGTTGCATCCACAGTAATACCGTGACTAGGAATAAATAACCCAGGTCGACTCAATGCAACGCGTTGGGGTGGGGCGTTTTGAATGTGCTTTGGCTTCTGAATCAGAACTTGATGTGGGCTTTACGCCGATGACATGACATCGAATTTACCTCAAATGGTTTGTTCCCGCGCAACCCGAAATCGCCGTGCTTATCGTGCGCCGAACCATCACTTTTGCGAGCTTTGCCAAACTTGTTCAAATTATTTAATGCTTCCTCAATTTCGCCTTGGTGCTTGCGTAAAATGGGGATCGCTTCTTCCTTGCATTGTGTCATGGTGAACTGTTCCTGCCCACGTCAGCAACTCCGTGACCGAAGCGACAAAGGGGAAATAAGCACCTGCTTCCTTCCAACTCGATGGTCGTCGACTCTCCTCGTGTTTGGTCAGTAGATGAATCACTCTAATCTGCTTTGCCTCCCATCATAATTAATTACCTTGATGAATGATTGCACTTCCATCTTATTCGGAAGAAACTACCCCAGCCAATATCGGTGATCTGACTTGTATCTCGACATTTTGACACAACAGGAGACTTACGTTCCGAGTAGATTTCTGAGTCTCATCAGAACTTTGCTTTACGCCCCCTGAGATTCATCTTATGGTATATTTTTAAGTTGAAGTAGTTCTGTTTGTCCCACTCGTTGTGTGTGGCAGCATTAGCTCATACTTCGTTGCAGATATGCTGACTATCGAGAGATGAAAGGGCTCGGACTAGAGTACGAGAGGACTCAGTCGAAGAGACACAACGACTATGGGATTAACGGTAACATACCTAGAGTATGAGAGGACTAGGGATATGGTAAGTAAGCATAATGTATCTGTTACGAGGCTAGTAAGCTCACCTCAGTCGAAGAGACACAACAACTGAGGAAAGAGAAGGAAAGAACGGAATGAATATATATGGGGATTTGGACGGAGAGTGAATATGACATGATGATGGAGCGTGTATGATGGAGTGATATGTACGTATGAAGAATTAGTGTAGCGTGATACCGACCCCATCTTGTTCCTGTAATGGTATTCTTCACCGATTATCGGAACACCAGCTAGTGGGAAATCCCTTCCATCATCTTCTCGATACACCCATACTAGTATTCAATATGACCACAAAATGTTCACCGGTATTTCAATTCCTTACCGGCGTTGAATACTAGCACTACTACTCGGGGCTTTCCACCGACCACATGGCATCCACAGTGCAGCAAATTTCAGGCATTCTCTCCAATGATTACACATCCCGTATGCTTGTTGAACGTTGATCCAAGTTGGCGCTGTTCATTGATTTCACCTAGTTGTGATTATCACCGCCGTTGGATATGATTATGGTAAGTGAAAACTGCTTCACGTCGTGCAAGGAACTTATTACTCTATATCGTCAGTCCTCACATTTTCTGACGAAGTACGCAAAACATTATACTGTTTGTGTGAATTTGATTACCTGACAATCTACAGATAGAATATATTTGGGTCGGTGATCGTTTATCTGGGATATGATGGCGTGCTCTGATTCTAATATTGGTACAGAACAAGCCGTGGACGCGTGTGTCTACATTATACCTTCTGGTGTGAATCCAGACCATCTTCGTAATCCTCTACTAATCGTTAACTTTCAGGTCCGGTATGTTGGGTTGTTCAATGCCATGTACGTGAATGCTGATAATGTATATCAATTGATCCCAAGTCTGGTTGGCTAGGGTTGATGCTATCAGTATGTTCAAATCTTGAAATTTGAGGTTTAGCTGATGTAGTTGAATGAAAGTCGGGTCATCGTTCCTACCTGGCCCTGAAAAGGTGGTTTCGTATTCCATTGAACATCGACAAAGTTACTGAACTTTCGATTGCGGGTAGATGTCTGTGTTCATGCTTCATGTACAATGATTAATGACATGTCTGAGCGGTTTATGACATTTTAAACTAGTTGTGAGTACACTTATCCAATGTTTTCGATAACGACTCCCAATGTGGACAATTCAAAGGCAGCACAGTTGACATTTTGGATCGTTGGGCATTCTTGGGTTTTTATACCGCTGCAGATTGTAAGATTTCATACACACTAGCAGTTTCGAGAAGGATCAATCTCATTGGTTGATGTAGTGGCCATGATCCTCCGTGTGTGGGCATTGTATGGTCGATCCAGGTTCATTATTGGCGCTCTCCTCGCGTTCTACGCAGCCGAGACGATCTTGAATTTAATTTATTGTATCTTGGCCATCATTTTCAATGGACCCATACGTACGTGGTTAAACCCCTCGTTGTTCGTCGTGCACACTACATTAATAGGACATGTTCCGTTCCACCAATAATGTAGAAGTCGTCCAAGTGCTTGACTTTTCGTTTTGCCTAGTAGAAAACGATCAGCCCAACGTGAAAATATTGACATATATCACTCTTGCTTTACAGATGGCTCTAGGTGCATTGATGTGTTTGTTCGTTGTCATTCAATTCATCAAGGAGGTACTTCAAATGTACAAAGTAACAAAGCAATTTCGCCTGAACCAATACCTGAATCTGCTCGTCAGAGAAGGCATGGTCTACTTTATCGTGTGCGTCCTTGTCTCATCATTCCTTGCATTTCTTCCTTGCCAAGTAAGTTGAACCAAAGTATCGCTCATAGCATTATGGCGCTTACGATACTCAGCTTGCTGATCTTTACGGACATCCTTTCACGGTACGAATGGCAGATTATACTGGTTGGAATGATGGAAGACACACTCCCTTTCACATTACTCCCTCGATTCATCTTGAACTTGCGGAAGCTTCATGCGCGCGATGTCCGGGGAAGACGTGGAAGCGACATCGACACTGGGTTTGGTTTATCATCCTCTGGTCATGGCGCTGTTGCGAGCAGGATCGTGTTTGCGGATGGAGTGGGACAGAACGAGGTAGCAGAACAAGCCGAAGAACAAGAAATGGAGTCGGAAGCAAGCCAAGGTGCACGTGCAGTGGTACACCCTATCCCTTCGGGCGCGAAAGAGGAGGGCGAAGAAATTCAGTTAGTAGAAAGGGAAATGCATGGCATGGGTGGTGTTAGTGTGTGATGGAGGGATGAAATCTATGCATCAAGTTTCATTCCGTGGAGCGCATTATTTATGTATCCATACTGTACTGTACGAATCCTATGTGTAAGCCCACTGGCACTCACATCACGTGTACGATACATATATCCGCAGTCCCGCACCATAGATAGATCAGTCCCTCTTGTACCCGTACATCATAGTCGTCTTATAGAGCGTGGTCCAGTTCGTTTGGCTGTGTGTCTCAGTGTTTCCTGCCGTCGACCACGGCGGGCTTTCACTATGCTAAATGAAAAAGTGCTAGTGAGGAATTGGGAATGGCACTTTTTTTTTGGACAAGTGTATTTGTTACGTAGCAACCAACAAGCTAGTTCTACATAACACACTAAGGCGGACGGTCCGAGGAAAAATGCACTTACGCACACCCTATTCTTATAGGGAGTGTGGGGCTCTGTGTACTACCTGGTGTCTCCAGTTAAGCAGGGGGCCTCAGTAGTTTGATACCCACTACAACATCAAGGTTTGTGGTCCAGTCTTGTGGTAGGGTTTCAGGATTGGTAATGATGGGTGTCCAGGTGTGAAGGACTTTTGTTGCGGTGTAGGTCTTCCTGTTTGCTCTGGTTAGTCTGTGGTTGATGTCGAGATGGGCTGTGATTGGATTCTTCCATTGTGTTGGGATCACAGGGTGTGTGTGGATTGTTGTTGATCATGCAGGTGCAGTGGAGTGTCCACAATAAGTAGGTGTTAGAACTTTCATTTCTTTACTCTATGTTATGTAAACCTTGACCACAGTCTAGATCATTGCCCTTTACCAACTACGTCATACCCTTTACCACAACCCTAGTCCTGATGGTCTGTGCGCATTTCTGTACAGTATATAAGTAGTTGATCTTCCATGTATTTTCCTTACTCTTGGAATAGTTACTTGTTTGCAGAAATAGAGGATTCACTTTGAGTCTTCCCTTTGTTGAAGTCCTAACATTATTCCAAGAGTATACTTCTCAACCTGCTTCTTCTATCTTCTACCCTTCAAACAAAGCCGTGGGTTACACGCAACAGAAACCAAGTCACTCATCCCAAGCGCACGCATAGTGGTCGCAGCCCACTTGGCATAACTTCACCAGCTGAAGTTGATAGACATTCACACGTCGTACACAGTCGTCCACCATATTAAATTAGGATAAGGTTGCTGTCCCCATAGTGCACCAGGAGCTTTGTTCACATAGATCCTGAATGTTAAAAGGATTGTTGCTATTCAGCTGTGAGAGTGCTGTACATGACAACTTGCATTAAGAGTTAGTTTCAAGTAATAGTGCATTGTGGGGATTGCATTGGCCCCAGACTATCCTTGTGTGCAGTAGTTGCTGCCATGTTCTTTGCAGATTTTATCCTTGTGTTTCATGCTGCCAGACTAGCCATCTGTGCTGCTTTCCTCCCCTCACGATCATTGTTGGGGTCATTTGGAACTGTATGTCTCGGGGGTGCAACTTTGTTGTAGCCGCCTTATAAGGTCTTTCCTGCTGATCTTAGCATTTAGGGTTTGCCCTTGATCACTACCTCCATCATTCCTATTTCCTTCTTTGGGTATTTTACCCTACTCCTATACTACCTCTTTTGGTACTTTACAAGCCCCTTCAGTCAATAATACCAAGAACTGCGACCAGCCGAGGTTGCAAATAGGCTACAATACATGGCAAGCTGATGGTTGGCCAAGCTATAGTGAACATCTGAAGAAGATAGATGGGCTGACAAATATTGTAGCATGGGGTAGTAAATGTACTGATGTAGTGAAATATGAAACATAGAAGGAAATACATACAGATGGACAGATTCCGAATTCCATGGATAGGCCGCTAGAGGATATCACTGGGATATACCGATGGGCCAACAACAGTGATGACTGATGCCATGCCAGTGGATAAACCGACCTGGCATAGTACAGAGATTTACCGATGGGCCAATGTGACATAGTACCAATGCCATGGATGGGCTGACTCAGCATCACATGAGGTATTATCAATGGGCCCAGTGAACTGATCGCTGATGCCATGAATGGGCTGACCTGGAATAGCACCACAATATACCGATAGGCCAAGAGATGATCAATGTAATTGGCATGGACAGGCCAATATAACATGGTACCGAGATTGACCGATGCCATGGATGGGCCGATTCAGCATCACACCAGATATGATTGATGGGCCCAGGGAACTGATCACTGATGCCATCCATGGGCTGACTGTGGATAGCACCATGATATACCGATGGGCCGAGGGATGATCAATGTGATTGGCACAGACGGGCCGATATAACATAGTACTGACCTTGACCGATGCCATGGATGGGCCAACTCAGCATCACGCCAGACATTATTGATGGGCCCAGGGTACTGATCACCAATGTCATGCATGGGCCGACCAGGCATAGCACCACGAGATACTGATGGGCCGAGGGATGATCAATGCGATTGGCATGGATGGGCTGATATAACATAGTATCGAGATTGACCGATGCCATGGATGGGCCGACTTAGCATTACGACAGACGTTATTGATGGGCCCAGTGAACTGATCACCAATGTCATGCATGGGCCAACCATGTTACGATGCTGGTTGGTGCCTGGACAATCCATTTTTCACCTTACTCTTCCCCTTTGTTGTGGAGGCAGAATGTAGAGACCTAAAGGAAGGCTCTATCTGCCACTTATTCACTCTTGCATCTACCATAGACTTCATCCTTCTACCGGGACGACAAGAAACCTTCATAGAACCTTATGGTCCCCCTTTTTGACACTTGTCACCACACTTTGTCCTACCACGGGACTACCTGGAATACTTCCCTCGATTCGGCAGATGCCTACTCCCACGCACTGCCTCAGACCTAGAACCATGCACATCGCCCCACGCCCAGACCACTCGCACACTGCCTTCCATAGCATGCCTAGACTACCACTGCCCTATGCAGTGCACATTGCCTCGCTACTGCCCCGCGCAGCACACATAGCTTACTCACTGCCCTATGCAGCCATTACTGCAGCTACTGCCTTACGCAGCCTCCCAGCCTAGTATAAGTAGTCTACCCTCTTCACTGGCATTCCCCAGCCAGTTCTACACACTTGGATGTACTTCTCTTCTCTAGTACTTTCCTATGCAATATCTGGTCTCCTAAAGTACTTGTGTGTGACAATACTTTGAGGTTCTCATCACACCAACATCTGGAGCCACATATCAAGTGCTCTCAGTTCAAGCACTAGAAGGAGTGGTCGCATCCTCAGTGTCAGGTCAATAAGATTCGGGCGATACACCAATGCCAAAACCACAAATCTAACAGACCAAGCATAGCACCGGACAACATTGATCAGCCCAGGGAATTGATCACCAATGCCATGCAGGGGCCATCTAGCCATAGCGCCAAGATATACCAATAGGCCGAGGGATGATCAATGTGATTGGCATGGATGGGCTGATATAACATAGTACCGAGATTGACTGATGCCATGGATGGGCTGATTCAGCATCACACCGGACATGATTGATGGGCCCAGGGAACTGATCACCGATGCCATTTTTGGTCTGACCATGGATAGCACCATGATATACCAATGGCCAAGGGATGATCAATGCGATTGGCATCAATGGGTCATATTGGATCAGTATATTGAAGGTAATACATGTAGTACAAAGACTAATGAGAAGTCTGCATATCTAGGCTGAACCAGTTATAATGGCCGATGTGACCTAAATACTGCTGGGGAAATGACATTGCCGGCCATATAGGATTGGTATATTGCCTACTGTGACAGAAGAATCGGTATATTAAGGATCTTGCAAGTGGCAGATACTGTTAGTTAATAGTATAGATATCTCAGCGGAAGAAGTGATACTTGCTGATGTGAACTAAACACTACTAAGGAAATCACATCACCGGCCATATTGAGTCAGTAAATTGCTTATGGTGGCCGGAGAATCAGTATAATGAGTGTGCCACAACTGGTACATGTGGTTAGTTAGTGGTAGACATATCCGGGCAAAACTAGGGATAATCGCCAATTTGAACTAAATACCACCAAGGACATAGCATCCCCGGTCATATAGGGTCAGTATATTGCTTATGGTGGACGGAGTATTGGGATATTGAGTACACTACATGTGGTACATGTTCTCAGCTAGTGATATACCCATCTAGGTGAAATCGGAGGTAACATCCCATGTAAACTAAATACCACCAATAAAATGGCATCACCAGCCATGGTAAATTGTCCATGGTTGCCAGAGTATCAGTAAATTGAGTGCACTACACATGGTTCAAATTGTTAACTAGTAGTATATATATTTAGGTGAAAATAGCGAAAATGGCCTATGTGAACTAAAGACCGCCAAGGAAATGGCATTTCCGGCTATATAGGGTCAGTATATTGTGTATGGTGACTGGAGAATTGGTATATTAAAGGCTATGCAAGTGGTAGATATAATTCATTAATAGTATACATATCTGG
>JBBPLF010001155.1:0-11418 GCA_038089615.1 Aureoboletus auriporus
AGTCCGGACACCTTTGAGCGTGTCCTCCTCCAAGGAAATGACATTTCCTGCATTCTTTTTTCGGGCTGCGGCACTGTTTAGCCTGATGGCCTTCCTTGCCACAATTGAAACACCCACATTGGAGTGCTCCGATGTCCATGGGCTCACCACGGCCTCCGAATGTGTGGCTACTAGAGCTGGACGCCTTTGGAACGTAAGATTCCCTTTGTGGTTTGAACCGGAGCTCGTATTGCTCCAAAGTTGTTCCCACGTCCTTGATGACGACCATGTACTCTTCAGGGTTGTCTTTCCACTTTCCTTGTTCGAAAATAATGTGCATTATGTCCTTGCACACATTTTTCTCGAGAAGCCTACAGGCTTTGGAGTGGGAAGGTTCAGCCCTTAGGTACAATTGTTCCCAATCAGTCATATACTGGTGGATTCTTTCGGTTGAACCCTGAACCCTTTTCTCCAATAGCCTCATGGCCATGTCCTTGTCGAGGGAGGACCGGAATCTACTTTTGACCTCAATTTTAAAAAGGTTAAAGTTGACTAGGCCCCATAGACCGTCAGCCAATCTTTGTAATTTGATGCGAGCCCAAGCTCCAGCACCATTTTTGTCGCCATCCTTGGGACCTATTCTCATCAAGATAGCGACTATCTTGTCTGAGTCCTTGGTGAACGTTTCCTTGTTTAGGGAGAGGTACATTTTCATTTTGATCCACCATGTTTCGAATTCCGTGGGGATACCGGAATAGCGGCCCGGGTCAGGGACCACTTCAACTTTTTTGGAGATTTTAAACTCTGTGTTTTGGGCATTTGGCCGATTAAGTTCGGCCAGAACTGCGGTTCATGCTGCCGCCGCAGCTTCAGTTTTGGCCGCTTGGGCCCTTGTGAGAGCGTCTGCTGCCCTCTGGTTGGCTTGTGCCAGTTGTGCCTGTAAGGCTACCAGCATTTGGTTCATGTTGGCCATCATAGCGGCCATGTCAGGAGCGATGGGAGGATCGACATTCATGACGGGAACATTTGGGAGGAGCAGTGATGGTGGTGGGGAGTCGTGAAGGAACCTTTCTTCTTCGCTCAGATCTTCTGAGAGCAGGATTTCTTGTCGCTGGTGGAATGACAGTTTGTGGGCGTGGGTAGAGAAGGTCTAAGTCGATCTCAGACCAGTGAGGGATGGGTGTGGGTAAGATTTGTCAGTATTCTGCTACTGCCGAGTAAGAGGCTGTAGGCTCAGAATCCCAGAAGATGTCATGTACTTTGATGTATTCTCCCTCGAAGAAGGAGTTGGGGATGCTACCAGATTCACACCAGTAGGGGGGAAGGTTTTCAAAATAGGGTCTGTCAAATGTAATGGTCTTGATGCTCATAAAATTTTTCCAAGTCGGCAGGCTTCCTAACCTGTGTCTTCTTCAATGGGTAGTCTGGTCAATAGCCACCAGATCTAGCCCCGCTTATGCAAAGCTACCTGTACGTAGGTATTATGATAACCGCTCTCGCAGGTTACAAGCGACAATCTGTTTATTGTCCGGGATTTATGCGGACAGTGGCCCTGGTGCACTATGGGCTCAGCAACTTTATCCTAATTTGATACGGCGGACAACCGTGTAACAACGTTAACCAGTAACATTATACTGGACAGGCTGCGACTGTCACATATGCTCTTGGTGTGAAAGACTTGGCTTCTGTTGCACATACTTGCGGCTTTCTTTGTTTGATGCTTAGGTGTCCTCAAGGACCTTTGTAGTAGAAGTGAACTTTAAGATCTAACACTGCACCTAGAGGGGTTGCCTCTATTAGAGCGTCGGGTGATAGTCGAAGGTCTCAACTTCAAGAAGGGCATGTAGTCGCCACTCACGTTAACCCTCGTGTCTGGGTATGAAACACAGCAGTAAAGGTAAAGAGTTGTTGGTGTGCGGGTGTGTAAAGAATAGTCAAGTTCTTCTGTTGTCGACCCTAAATCCTTAACAGGACACAGGCGCACACAAAAGATACTGACTTAAAGATAAGAGATGATTGAGGGGAAAGCTCAACGAGAACTTGACTGGAGTTCTCCGTTGAGGATGCATTGTTTATATACTAAATACATGCTGTGCTAATGGTCTGTGCGCGTGTGGCTATGTATGTCTGCCCTAAGGTATGACGTCATGGAATGTTCTGGAATGATTACCTAAGAATGTCACATGACTGTGAGAACCAAAGTGGTCCGTGACTTGAAAGATGCTAAGTCCGAAAGATAAAAGATTAAAAGATGATCTGATAAGATAAGATAAGATTGGAAAGATTAGATAAGTGTAAAATCGACAACAGT
The DNA here is from genome assembly GCA_038089615.1 of Aureoboletus auriporus. Classification (NCBI taxonomy): domain Eukaryota; kingdom Fungi; phylum Basidiomycota; class Agaricomycetes; order Boletales; family Boletaceae; genus Aureoboletus; species Aureoboletus auriporus. The sequence continues at coordinate 2,291 of JBBPLF010001155.1, forward strand.
TCCTGGTGCACTATTGGATTGTTGGAATGGATGAGGATGTCATCCATATAGATGATTAGCCATCCCTCCGCTAGGAGATCCGCGAAGGTATGGTTCATCAGGGCCTGAAACATTGCTGGGAAGTTGCACATGCCAAAGAACATCACTGTTGGCTCGAAGAGCCCCATTGGCATTATGAATGCAGCTTTCCATCTGTCCTGTGGTTTGATGAGGACGTTGTTGTATCCCCATCGGATGTCCATCTTGGTGAAGATAGACGATCCTTTAAGTTGGTCGATAAGGTCAGAGATGAGTGGGAGTGGGTAGGCATTTTTGATGGTGTGCAAGTTAAGATACCGATAATCCCAGCAGGGGCGTACAGATCCATCTTTCTTTGGTATGAAGAAGAAAGGGGATGCTTGCGGAGATTTGGATGGAACAATTTTTCCGGATTTCAGATGTTTATTGATGAAATCTTTGCAAGCTTCTTTCTCCTTAGGGTTCAAGGGGTACACCTTGGCTACTTTTGGTATGAAGGTTGTATTGAGATCAACTCCATGGTCGAATGGCTGGGAAGGTGGTAATTTATCTCCTTCTCTTTCAGCAAAGACATCGGCAAAGTCCTTGTACTCTGGTGGAAGTATTTCCTCCTCTGGTTTTTCTTGGGCAGCGAGTTCTGTGGCGAGTGTGGTCTTCCTGATGAGGGTTTCTATCCTTCTATCAATCCTCTTTTTCCACATCTTAGCTATTTTTTTGTCCAGGTCCAATTGCAGGTATCGAATGAGGTACCTTTGACATGTTGCTTTTGGGAAGTCATGTCGTAGGCTTTTTGGTTTATCTGGGAGGATGACTTCCCCAGTGGTCCAGTTTATCGAGGGGTTGGTTTCTCGGAGCCAAGTTATTCCAAGGATCAGGTTTTCTTTTCCGCAGTTAATGACGAGGAACTCTCTCTTCTCGTTTACTTCCCCGATCCAAATGGTAAGGGTTACTTTGTGGCGAATGATTCCTCCTGAGTTTGGGGATCCGTCCGCGTTTTGTGCCTTTCTAGGTTTATCCAATTGAGTTCGTTTATACCCTTTCTTCATTACTAGATCACGATCTATGAAGTCTCCGCTTGCTTTGCAGTCAATGAGGGCAAATGTGTCGATGATTTGGTCGTTTTCTTGTTCAAACAGTGAGATGGGGATTCGCATAGATTCACTGTTTGGATCAGACAAGAATACTAGTGCTATTACTTCGGGATTGGAGAGCGTCGACCCTTTCCTCCCTTCTAAAAATCCTTCTTTGGGGATTCTTCTTCTTCGACTTGGGTTGTGGCAACAGTTTCTGGCTTGTTGATGTCATAGAGGATGTTGAGTGTGCGTACGAGTTCCTCCTCAGTAACACCCTTTTCTTTTAAGGCATCCTGGTACTCTTCGAACTTGGTCTTCCTGACCTGTTCTTTCCTGGCAGGGTTCCTCTGCAGGCGAGGGGGGGCCCAGTTGTTGCTCTTTCCCTGTCCTTCAGGACGTTTGTCTTGGGGGTGGTTCCTGGTGTGGCACCCTACCCAGTGGCATTTGAAACACTTGTTGTTTCTCATGTGTTCTGCCCTTTCTACTGGTGAAAGTTAGGTGAAGTTGATGCGGACAACATCAACATCCATAGCATTAGGATCTTTGGTAGATTTCCCTTTGACTTGGAAGTCTACTTTTCGTCCCTTCCGTAAATCCTCTATTCTTTTGTTCTAAGCATGGAATACTCCGGAAAGTCTGAGCTATTCCGAGAGTTTGTCAGGGATGGGGTTGATGGAGAGGATCTTTGTGGAGATGTCAGGGTCCAGTCCTTTCATGAGGTAGTTTATTTTGGTGAGTTCGTCATCTATTCCCACTATGGCCTCCATGGCCTGGAAGGCAGTGATGTAGTTGGTGTATCCAGCATCACTCTTCCCTAGTTGTACTAGCTTGTCTAACTGATCCCTGGCTTGGTTTTTGTAATCGAAGCTGAAGAAGGTCTTCTCAAATAGTTCCATGAGCTTGGCAAAGGTGAGATCCTTTATGGTATTATTGGCGAGTTGCACATAGATGGATTCAGAGAAGGCGCTTCCTCGACCCTTGCTTATTTTGGCGAGGGCAGTTAAGACCTTGGCATTCTCGTTGTAGAACTTTTGGTTCATATTGAAGTAGGCGGTCATAGCCATCTTCCAATGGATAGCATCCTTCGGATCTCCAGAGAAATCTGCTGGGAGTCCGGCTTTGAGTTCAATGTCCTTGCTTCCTTGGTCTGACATTTCTATGTCGGAGTGTGGTTCCTTGGATGGTGGGGGTGGCGGTTGTCTAGATTGGATGGGTGGTGTGTCTCGGATAGTCCAGTCCTCAGTGGGGATGGGTGCTGGAAGTGTGAAGAGCGCGGATGGAGTGGGAGTATCGTCTGATGAGTCAGAAGGGGGACGTATGGTCCGTCCTCGTCGAGATCCTTGTCTGGAAATGGTGGGCGTATCTTTCTGTCGGGTGACAGAGATGGGGTTGAAGAGCTAGTTCTTTTGTTAACGCTGGGCGTCGGAACGTAGCACAGCGAACACTTGAAGTAGTTCGAAGACTTGTTGTGGGCGAAGCAGAAGGAAAAAGTGTCTCACTACCCAATGCGCACACTTGGGGCTCGTGGATGTGCTAAGTAACAACGCTGAATTGCATAGAACTAGCTGGGGAATACAAGGGGGAACTGGTAGCTACTTATATGAGATACTGGACTGCGCTTTCCTGTGTGTGCAGTAGGGCTATGTTACTGCATACTGCGTAAGGCAGGGTACACAGTTGCAGGCTATGTAGATGAATAAGAGGAACACGAGTCATCACATAAGGAGAATGAGGAGGAGGAGGAATAGTCCAAATAAGGAAGAGTGACTCAAACGTGACTCAACAGAATTAAGTGGAACGGAATGACCCTAATAAGGAAGGGTGACTCAACTGGAATAAAAGTGTGACTCAACTGGAATCCCGGTGCGTCAATCAAAGGAGAAAGGTTCAGAAAGCTTAATAAGGAAAGGAAGATGAATGTTGAGTGAAAACATGACAGGAGACAATGAGTCCATAGACATAGGGAAAAGATGGGTTGTAAGGGAAAATCGTAACACCCAAGAGTTCGAGTCAACTTACAGAGGGTTCTTGATGTGCAGTTTGATACTGGGCTTAGCACCAGTTGGTTTGACAGACTTGACACTCCCACCAATATCAGCCTGCTCCTTCTCGGCACATTCTTTCTCAGTGAGGGCCTTTACAGCCTGCTCCTGCTCGGCATGTTCTTTCTCAGCAATGGCCTTCGCAGCATGCTCCTGCTTGGCACGTTCTTTCTTGGCGACAGCCTTCGCAGCCTGCTCCTTCTTAGCATGTTCTTTCTTGGTGATGGCCTTCGCAGCCTGCTCAGTGCATTCCTTTTCAGCAAGGACCAGATGGAGAGCGAGATAGACGATGAGACAGATGACCAGATAGAGAGCGAGACAGAGAGTGAGATGGATAACCAGATGAAGAGTGAGACGGAGAATGAGACAGATAATGAGATGGATGACCAGATGGAGAGTGTGATGGAGAGCAAGGCAAAGAGCGAGACAGACAATGAGATGGAAAGTCATTGTCATTGGGGAAGAAATCACTGTCTGAGTTGGGCTCCTCACTGTTAGGCAACTCTTGCCCTAACTCAGAGGCATTATCCTAGTATTGACACCATTTACAAAAATCTGTTATTAGATCAGATATGTACGCACCTATGAATCAATTCTTGTATGCTTAGGTTGCGGAAGAGAGCCATCCAAGTCATTGTCATCTGTGAATGAACAAGTAAACCATAATATCAGAGGCCCACAAATAGACTACTGACCTGGACGTGATCTTATCTGTTCCCACCTCTCAGCTAGTAGATGAGCAGCCACAGGATTCTTTGCAGCATAGATTCATTCCTTCTCCTCCTTTGAGGTGGCTTGGGCAAGATGGCGATACCATGCTGACTTCGAGACCTTGTGAGGTTGTCTGAGCCCATACTTTTCACATGCGCAGGTCCAGAAGGGATCCAAGTGTTCTGCAATTTCTTGGGTGCTACTATATGCGTTTACCATCTGCTATAGGTTTGGGAAAGTAGTAGAATGGAATAATAATAGGATATACACACCAGAGATTGATGTCTGAAAAATGTGTCATTGGACAGTGAAAGTACTGCAAAGAGCATCTTGCAGTTACTGCATGCAGTCTCACAGCAGTTTCAGCATCAACATGAGGTTAGATTGGCACTGCCACATCTCATCATAAACAAGCATATCTGAGATGTTGAGCTATGATTGAGCATAAATGGACATACTAAGTATACATGGCATGCTACTAATACACAGCGAAAACATGAAATGATCATACAGTTGATTTCTTTGTAGTTTTGTCACAGCATTCAAGTCCATGCTAATGGAGTGAGATTGGATGGACAATATTGGAATAAAATACTTACCACTGCAAGTTTGGGCAGGTAGATAGTCTTCTCATCCTCACTTTCAGGCTCGGTCTCACTGTCATCAACAATACCTGTGAATTATTCAGCTATATTTGCTGCACCAAGTAACAATAAATACATATGAGAACTTTTGTCAACCACATTGGTTTTAAGAATATCGTAGTTGGCTGTTTTCACAGTGTTTCTGACGCCTGCCAAAAGGATCAAAACACCAGAACATTATTGGATGGTTGAAGTAGCTAAAAATAGTGTACTAGGAAATTTAGCTGCATTTGCTTGAGCAGTGCTGGCTTTGCTACTAGCTGGGATGGCGATATCGGTAGCATTTGGGTTGGCCAAGATGTCGAGACAGGGTTTCTTTGCATCTCTGGGGCCATCGAGTGTAGGTGCCGGTGAAGGTCTAAGCTCAATGGTCTGTGATCATGAGCTAATGGAACGGCTATATGAGCGAAAGAATACTTACCAAAGGGCCTGCAAAGTCCAGGGTGAATGTAAACCGATAGACTTCTTCATATTTGAGGGGAACTTCAAGGATAAACTGGTTCCCAAGTGTTTCTATAAGAGAGGACCGTGACATCATGATGACTATGGGTTGAGCGATGCTGGAAAGAAAGGCAGCCCAACACACCGTATATGCGCCATACTGATTCCTTAGGCAGGTCACAAGGAGACAGAATTAGTGTTGCCAAATGTAGCCTGTTGCATAAATAGATACAAGCTGACATAATGTATTTCGTAGCATCTGTGACTAGACATACATAGGTGCAGGAAAACCTAAGGGATCATTGCAAGTTTTCACTGGGGCTGAATCACAGTCAATTATTTATAGTATGTAAGATCTGTTGAAAACCCAGTCCACCGCAGGCCGGTCGCCCACAATCCCTTCAATCCCTTAGGTAATCACAGCTTACATTGTCCAGCCATTAATGATGCCCATGAAGCCTGTCCAGGAATCTACTACTGTGTTGCTCGTGGTCTGTGTTCACCGAAAACAGTGTATGGAACACTAGACAGTCAGCAGAATTTTCCACTCAACAGATCCATGTCAGAACATTCGTTCGCATTCCAGGAGTATCAGACCAGGACTAAGGAGAATGGTACCATCATGGTAAATGTCTGGCATTGTCCATGCTGGTCTCTCACCATGTCCCCATTGGCCTTGCCGACTTTGGAGCTGGCAAAAACGCCTCATGCACAGGCTGTCAAGCCTAAGATCTGGGATAAAGGCAAGGGGAAAGCAAAAGAAGATGAACAGAATCAGGCGCCTCAATTCATATCCCACGATGGACGCTCTACAATGTCGTTGTATGAACGCATCTCATGCGGGCTATGAACAATTCAAGGTTGGTCCACAGGTTTGTTCATTCAGTCTGAGGGGACACTGATGAGAACAGCAGCTCAGTTGAGCCACAGTTTGTTTTCGTTGATATTGTCTTGCCTCAGCCTGGGACAACACATGTTGGAGGCGCAGCTCGAGTGCTTTTTGGTTTAATTGGTGGATTCTCGCTCTGATGGAATCATTATCATAGTCTGTTCACCAAACATTACTAGTACTAGTGGAGATTACCTGCTGGTGATCCACAGCACTCACATAGACAAGCTACCGAAGAGAAGGAATACACATAATTAAACAAGTCTAGGCTTTCGTGCTTTGTCTGAGTGGATATTAAACCTATATTAATCAGACACTTCATGTCTTATGTTCTTGAATCAACATCCTGAAGCTCCTTTCCAACAGAACGTTCTTTATTTATTCCAAATCATCTGTTGCTTTGTCTGAGTGGATATTAAACCTATATTAATCAGACACTTCATGTCTTACATTCTCGAATCAATATCCTGAAGCTCCTTTCCAACAGAACATTCTTTATTTATTCCAACAAAACGTTCTTTATTTATTCCAAATCATCTGAGTTTCTCTGCGTTTACATTCCTTATCTTCTGATCCTGGCGTCAATGGGATAAATATTAGCCAGGAACTTTAAAAGTGCATTGTAGCTGTGATGCATCAAGATGGTGCATTCATTTGATCGTTTTGGACTTGAATGACTGTGAACACTATATATCGCATGCGAGTCTTCTTCGTGTCCAATTGATAATAGTCATAAGCAGGGTGTCCATTCAGCATAACCTTGCAAGGGAAAATATTTCTATGCATGTGACTCTTTCTTCACACTTGTTAGATCAGATAAGATTGGTCCAATTGAAATATCATAATGAAACTTGTTTAGACATATCAATGCTCTCCACGTGGGTGCGCACCAATTGGAGTCGATAGAGAAATTAGTAATATCATATCGCTATTGATATGTGTTGAATGTGCCTGAGGGAGGAAGTACTAGCTCACCAGTTAGGATAAACATTGAGGTTGACAGCACAATGTGGTAACTGGACAAGTTGTTATTAAAACTCAGATACTGAGTTTGAATGTATATACTACAGGTTCACTTATGTAATTTTACTATATGCGGTAACCTAATGTACTACTGTACTTTTAGTATACTATTTAGTAGTGTGAGTCACACTTGTTGAGTCACGCCTACTATGTTGAATAGTAATAGATATGTATTCAACACTCCCCCTTGCTAAGCAGCTACTCCGAGTGCATAAGCAAAATACAGTACTATGACTGTGGCTTGTCATAGAACTCAAGGCCTAATTGTTTTCAGCAGTGAGTGAGCGTATCCAAACCAAGATTTTTGGTAAACATATCAGCAGGGTTTTTAGTACCCTCGATGTAAAAGATCTCAATGAGGCCTTCCTTGACATAGTCGTGGATGCCATGCCATTGAAGATCGATGTGTTTGGAGCAGCTTTCAGTGACCGGGTTTTCAGCCATGAATATGGAACCCTGGTTGTCACCACAGATTGGAATAGGGGACATTGAATATCCCAGCTCTTCCATAATGGTTCAAATCCAAATGACTTGCTTGCTACAGTCTGATAGCGCAACATATTCAGCTTCAGTGGACGAATATGCCACATGAGATTGTTGGCAAGATTGCCAGCTGAAGATGCAGCCTGCTAGTTTAATAAACCAGCCTGTTTGCGAGTGTCTAGTGTTCGGATCTGATGCCCAATCAGAATTGGTATAAGTGATTAGACCAGCCTTTGTAGATTCATCAAATACAAGGGAGTAATATTTAGTCCCAAGTAGATAGCAGCATATATAGAATGTGCGATCAAGATGATCCTTAGAAGGTTTGGTGGCGTGCTTTGAGAGGGCGATCACCGCAAATGCTATATCAGGACAAGTCCCAAGCATAAGATATAGGAGTGATCCAATTACTTGTTGGAAAAGTGATCTGATTTTGGTGTCTACGACTCCTTCATGAGCCTTTGGGTAATAACCCTGAGGGAGAGGGGTAGGAGCCACACAAGCATTTGTAAAATCAAATCTTTGTAGGATTTTCTCTAAGTAAGCGCATTGATCGATGAAGATCTTGCTGCCGTCTCATCAGATGTTCATGTGTAAGAACTTCTTTGCATGACCTAAGTCTCTGCATTCCCAGTGCTTCATAAAAGCAGCTTTGATCTCTCTGATGGTCTCAACGTTTGGGCCACAGAATAGCGCGTCATCAACATAGATGATCGCTACAACTACTGAGGTTCCATTCTTCTTATATAAGAAGATTCTGGCTTCTGACTTCAGACGTGTGAATCCAAGATCTTTCATGGACTCATTAAGAGTCTTCCACCAGGTGAGTCCAGCTTGTTTAAGGCCATATAGGGCACGTCTTAGATGGAGCACTTTATGCTCTTGCCTCTTGACTACAAAGCCATCAGGTTGCTTCATGTAAATCTCTTCATCGAGCTTGCCATATAAATAGGTGCTTCGAATATTGAGTCCCTCAATATGCCAGTTCTCAAGGGAGGCCAGTGCAAGCATTAAGCGCACTGTCTCAAACCTTACAACAGGGGAGAATATGTGGTCGAAATAAATTCCCTCAACCTGGGAGAAGCCTTTCGCTACGAGGCAGATGTGTTTGCGGCCATCAGGTTTGACATCAAATACCCAGCGATTGCTGATCACTTTGCAGCCTTTTGGCGCATTGACCAGTTCGAACACTTTCTGCTGCTTGAGCATGTTAAGCTCAGTCTTGCATGCAGCTCTCCATTCCTTTTGTTGGTCTGGAGGTAGGGTAGCTATGTCCTTGAGAGTCCATTTGCGGTGTGGTTTATTTTCTGCAGAAACTGCAGGTAACGCCTTTGATAAATGGTATGTGGCCAACCCAGATCCCCCCTCACAACATAGTTGTTCAACGTCATCCTCACTTTCAGCAGTGGGATCAGAGGGGACGGGTGTGTTGGGAAATTGGCCAGGAACCTGCTGAGAAGACGAAGGGCAGTGATCCTCGTGCTCAATGTCTTTGACCTGGTTGACTGGATGACAGTTGTCATCATAGATATTATCTGGTTGGTGTGGGATTCTGCGCTCTCGGCCAGAACGGCGTGGTGTAGCAGGTACAGCAGGTGATGGAGGGCGATGCTTCTTAGGAGCTGGAGGCTGTCTAGGAGCAGGGGCCATAGGGGGCATTATAGGACGCGATGGTCCTGGACTAGGGGTGTGAGGTTCAGACAGATCAGACTCAGATTGAGGATCGTCTTGAGTAGGACCAGAGTGGATGGTTCTTCTCCAGATGATTCTTGGAGAGTGCATTTCAGTTTAGGGGCCGATCCCT
>JBBPLF010001156.1:0-11406 GCA_038089615.1 Aureoboletus auriporus
AACAAGTCTTCGAACTACTTCGAGTGTTCGCTGTGCTACGTTCTGACGCCCAGCGTTAACAAAAGAACTAGCTCTTCAACTCCATCTCTGTCCCTTGACAGAAAGATACACCCACCATTTCTGGACAAGGACAAGGACAAGGACGGACCATTTGTCCCCCTTCTGAATCCTCAGACGATATCCAAACACCGTCTGCACTCTTCGCTCTCCCAGCACCAATTCCCACCGAGGACTGGAGAGTCCAAGAAGCTCCACCTATCCCCAGACACCCGCCACCTCCACCACCTGAAGACCCACACTCCAATATAGAAATGTCGGACTATGGAAGCAAAGACATCGAACTAAAGGCCAGACTCCCAGCAGACTTCTCTGGAGACCCAAAGGACGCTATCCATTGGAAGATGGCCATGACAGCCTACTTCAATATGAACCAAAAGTTCTACAATGAGAATGCCAAAGTCTTAACCACCCTCGCAAAGATGAGCAAGGGTCGAGGAACTGCTTTCTCTGAGTCCATTTACATGCAGCTTGCCAACAACACCATAAAGGACCTCACCTTCGCTAAGCTCATGGATCTCTTCGAGAAAACCTTCTTCCCCTTCGACTATAAAAACCAAGCAAGGGAGAAACTAGACAAATTGACACAACATGGGAAGAGCGATGCTGCTTACACGGAATACATCACCGCCTTCCAGGCTGCGGAAGCCATAGCAGGAATAGACGACGAACTCACTAAGATAAACTATCTTGTGAAAGGATTGGACCCAGACATTTCCACTAAGATCCTCTCGATCAATCCCCTCCCTGACAAACTCTCAGAATGGCTTAGACTTTCCGGAGTATTCCATGCTCAAAACAAAAGGATAGAGGATCTGCGAAAGGGACGAAAGGTAGACTTCCAGATCAAAGGGAAACCCACCAGAGACCCAAACGCCATGGACGTCGATGCCGTGCGCATCAACTACACCCAACTCTCACCAGTAGAAAGGGCAGAACACATGAGGAACAACAAGTGCTTCAAATGCCACTGGGTAGGATGCCACTCCAGGAATCACCCCCGAGACAAATGTCCGGAAGGACAAGGAAAGAGCAACAACTGGGTCCCCCCTCGCCCGCAGAGGAACCCCGCCAGGAAAGAGCAGGTCAGGAAGACCAAGCTCGAAGAGTACCAGGACACCTTAAAAGAAAGAGGTGTCACTGAGGAGGAACTCGTACGCACACTCGACATCCTCTATGATATCAACAAACCGGAGGCCATTGCCACAACCCGGGTTGAGGAAGAAGAAACTCCAAAGAAGGATTTTTAGACGGGAGGAAAGGGTCGACGCTCTCCAATCCCGAAATAATAGCTCCAGTATTCTTGTCTGATCCAAACAGTGAATCTATGCGAATTCCCATCTCACTGTTTGAACAAGAAAATCACCAAATCATCGACACGTTTGCCCTCATCGACTGCGGGGCAACCGGAAATTTCATAGATCGCGATCTAGTGAAAAAGAAAGGATACAAACAGATCTGACTTGTTACAGTTTTCCTTTATAACCCCTCATTTCCCTACGTCTATGGACTCATCGTTTCCCCTAGTATCTTTGCGAGGCACTTGTCTTCTCCTCCTTTGTAAAAACCCCTCAGTTCTTCGACCCAATTACTTGTTGAGTCACACTTCATTTACTTCTTGAGTCATGCTTCATTTACTTGTTGAGTCACCTTTCCTTATTTGGACTATCACTCCTCGTCATCATTCTCTTTATATGATGACTCGTATCCCCTATTCCATCCCAGTACAGCTTATACTGCGCACATCGCCTTGCGCAGTGCGCAGTCACATAGCCTATACTGCGCACATAGGATTGCGCAGTATCCTGCTTCGTATAAGTAGCTACCTATCTTTGCCTGTATTCCTCAGCTAGTTCTACGCAATTCAGCGTTGTTACTTAGCATCTCCACGAGTCCCAAGTGTGCGCATTGGGTAGTGAGACCAGTCTTCCTTTGCTTCGCCCACAACAAGTCTTCGAACTACTTCGAGTGTTCGCTGTGCTACATTCCGACGCCCAGCGTTAACACGACTGGATAAACCAAAGTGTTAGATTCGTTGATTTGCCGTTGTGAGGTCGTGCAAACGAATCTTGTGAACAAATAACGCTGAGGATATAATTGCTCTCTCTAGCGCTTCTTGAGAACTGAGAGCACTTGATACGTGGCTCCAGACGTGGGTGTGACGAGGAACCTCAAAGCATTGTCACACACAAGTACTTCGGGAGACCAGACATTGCATAGGAAAGTACTAGAGGAGAGAAGTACATCCAAGTGCGTAGAACTGGCTGGGGAAATGCCAGTGAAGAGAGTAGACTACTTATACTAGGCTGGAAGGCTGCATAAGGCAGTAGCCGCAGTAGGTGCTGCGTAAAGCAATGCGTAAGCTATGTATGCTGCGCGGGGCAATGCATGCTGCGCGTAGTGATGCGTGCAGTATGGTGATGCGTGTTGCGCGGGCTGCATAAGGCAGTGGGGACTGCGCATGCTGCGTAAAGCAATGCAGGTAATCTAGATGGGATCGGGAGATTACGAGTCATCAATCGGGAGATGTGATGACGAGGGGAAAGTCCGTAAAGTAAAGAAAGGTTGAGGGTGACTCAACAAGGGAAGCGTGACTCAACAAGTGAGTGTGACGTGACTCAACAAGTGAGTGTAGCGTGACTCAACAAGTGAAGCGTGACTCAACAAGTATGGTGAGCGTGACTCAGCGCATATGAGAAGTGAGGAAGAGTCTTCCTCCTCCAAATGAAAGGTAAAAGGTCAAGGAGGAGGCGAAGAAAAATGAATTGTCCGGGTGTCAACCTTGATCGTAACACAAAGAAGGCACAAAACGTAGACGGATCCCTGAACACTGGAGGAATCATCTGCCACAAAGTAATCCTCACCATCTGGATCGGAGAAGTAAATGAGAAGAGAGAATTCCTCGTCATCAATTGTGGAAGAGAAAATCTAATCCTTGGAATCACATGGCTCCGAGAGGCCAACCCTTTGATAGACTGGACCACTGGAGAAGTCACCCTACCCGATAAACCACAAACACCACGACACAATTCCCCTGAAGCAATCCACCAAAGATACCTCGTTAGGTACCTGGAGTTAGATCAGGACGAAAGAATAGCCAAGATGTGGAGAAAAAGAATAGACAAGAAGATAGCGACCCTCAGGAAAACCATACTCGCCACCGAACTTGCTGCCCAAGAGAAACCCAAGGAAGAGACACTCCCATCTGAATACGAAGACTTCGCTGACGTCTTCGCCGAACGAAAAGGAGATGAACTACCACCTTCTCGACCATTCGACCATGGAGTAGACCTCGACCCAACCTTCGTACCCAAAGTAGCCAAGGTGTACCCCCTGAACCCCAAGGAGAAAGAAGCTTGCAAAGATTTCATTGATGAACATCTGAAATCCGGGAAGATCGTTCCATCCAAATCCCCACAGGCATCCCCATTCTTCTTCGTACCAAAGAAGGATGGATCTGTGCGTCCATGCCAGGACTATCGATACCTCAACTCCCACACCATCAAAAACGCTTACCCACTTCCCCTCATCTCTGATCTTATCGACCAACTCAAAGGGTCGTCCATTTTTACCAAAATGGACATCCGATAGGGGTATAATAATGTCCTTATCAAACCACAGGACAGATGGAAAGCTGCGTTCATAACACCTATGGAATTATTCGAACCAACCGTAATGTTCTTCGGCATGTGCAACTCCCCAGCAACATTCCAAGCCTTGATGAACCACACCTTCGCAGACCTCCTTGCTGAAGGATGGTTAATCATCTACATGGATGACATCCTCATCCACTCCAACGACCCAGTAGTACATCAGAAACGGACTCGTCGAGTCCTCCAAAGACTCCGAGAGCACAAACTCTCCCTGAAACTAAAGAAATGCTTCTTCGACAAAGCAGAAGTCGAATACCTAGGAATGATCATCCGAGCTGACCGGATCCAGATGGACCCAGTCAATCTGAACGCCATAAACAAATGGCAACCCCCTAAGTCAGTTAAAGCAGTCTGATCATTTATCAGATTTTGCAACTTTTACCGAAAATTCATATCCAACTTCTCCACCAAAGCCAAACCGCTACACGACTTAACCAGAAAAGGAGCAAAATGGGAATGGACAACGGAGTGCGAGGAAGCCTTCCTCGCCATCAAACAAACCTTCACCCAAAAACCTGTTCTCCAAATGCCCGATGTCACCAAACCCTTCATCGTCATGACCGATGCCTCCTTAACCGCCATAGGAGCTGTCCTCATGCAGAACAACAGTAATGGAGATCTACATCCCTGCGCCTACCTCTCTAAAACCCTATCACCTGCAGAACGAAACTATGATATCTACGACCGAGAACTCCTAGGGGTCATTCATGCTCTAGAGGAGTGGAAACATTACTTACAGGGTACTGGACTCCCTGTAACCATCATCACCGATCATAAGAACCTCACATACTTCAAAATCCCTCAGAAACTCTCCAGATGACAGGTACGATGGATGCTATTCCTTCAAGACTTTGACCTCCACTTTTCCTCCGTACCAGGGACACAAATGGGACCTGCCGACGCCCTATCTCGTCGGGATACTATAGATACCTCCACAAATAACCAGGAGGTTACTCTCCTCCCCAGCGACATTTTTATCCGCACCCTTGACGTTGCCCTTGTCGAGAAAATTGTGGATTCCACCCCCTCTGACCCATTGGTCCTCACCGCTTTGAAAGCTTTAAACGAAGGCACCTCTTTAATCTCCAGGTCTTCACCCCATGACTGGGATTATACCGAGGGATTATTACACTACAAACATCACCTCTATATCCCGGAACCCGCATGACAGGGGCTTGTCTGACTTGTCCACGAAAGCGACCATGGGGGACACGGGGGGATTTTCCGCACCACTACCCTCCTACAACGGGATTACTGGTGGCCTGGAATGTCCACCTTTATCTGCAAATTTGTCCAAGGATGCGCAGTCTGCCAGGCCAATAAAGTGAATACTCACCCCACCTCCCCTGCGCTCACACCACTCCCTTCCACCTGCACCTGCCCTTTTCAACAACTTTCCGTCGATCTCATCACGGACCTCCCAATCTCCCTCACCTTTGACTCTATCATGGTCGTGGTTGACCATGGTCTTACAAAGGGGGTAATCCTCATCCCTTGTCATAAAACCATTGACGCTGCTGGAGTAGCCCAACTATTTTTCACTAATGTATTCCGACATTATGGACTTCATGACCACTGCATATCCGAAGAGGACCTCAATTCACATCTGCCTTTGCACGAGAACTGGCCAGACTCCTAAAATACGACCTAAAACTATCATCCACATATCACCCTCAAACTGATGGGGAAACAGAACGAGTAAACCAAGAACTCGAGACCTACCTACGAATATTCTGTGATGGACACCCTGAACAATGGGCGAAGCTACTTCCAATGGCAGAATTCTCCCATAATTCCTCTGTCCACTCCTCCACCCTCAAATCCCCCTTCTCCCTTATCCTAGGATATGAACCTCGCTCCTATCCTCCAATCGGAAAGACGTTCCTCCCTGCGTTGGAAATACACCTATCTGAGTTAGAAGAAGCCCGACGGGAAGCCTTTGCTGCTCACGAGAAAACCCAATGGATCATGAAGGAACGAACTTCCTCTAAATTCCGCCCCTGGATAGTCGGAGACAAAGTCTGGCTGGAAGGAAGAAATCTCCAATTGCGATACCTATCAAGAAAACTATCCCCAAAACGAGAAGGACCATTTGAAATCACACAGGTTATCTCCCCTGTGTCATATTGCCTCAAACTACTGCCCACCTGGAAGATACATGATGTCTTCCATGCCTCCCTCCTGACCCCTTATTGAGAGACTGCGGAGCACGGCCCCAATTTCTCAGACCCACTGCCCGAGCTGATCGGCGGAGAAGAGGAATATGAAATAGACTCCATCCTCTCACACCGTGGAACACGAGGACGAAGGCAGTACCTGGTATCTTGGAAAGGATACTCCGCAGCAGAAAACACCTGGGAACCGGAGGGAAACCTCCAACATGCACAAACACTCCTGGACAAATATAAGTCCACTCGACCAAAGGACTTCCCCCAGTAAATGCTTCAGAAGAGAAACTTCGAATTCCAACCAGGTCTCCCCTTCTACAAGTTCTTCTTCCTCTATCGCAACGACCTCCCTCCATCTCATCCCCTCGAACATCAATACTTCTGCAACAGATTATACAGTGGTTGCCCCTGGCACTACGAATCATGACCCAACAAACTCCCTCCTCCTCGAACACCCACCGTAACTGCATTATGGCCAGGGGAACCTATGAATCCCTCATGGCCCAAAGGAATCATTTAGAACTACCATACCCCTATTATGTCTGCTCCAATCGTCTCCCTCCTCGTCTGCGAAGAATTCTCTTCGCCTCCGTCCTAACTACTCCGGCCCTCACTGTGCGCATGGAGCTTGACCTACGATACAACTATGACAAGAAAACCAAAGATCTATGCAACCTCTTCCGCACCTACCAAGTCATACGCCTTGCCGCCCAACAACTTGTCCCCCAAGACTCCCCAGAACAATTCGTAGCCACTATGCAAACCGGAGTAGACGAAGCACGCTCCCTCATACTTGACCTCCTCTACGAAGAAGGCTTCGGACATCTTATAGATCGCATCGACGAGAACCTGCTCCGACCCATTGTGGAACCCTTCTTTGACATTATGAGTGTTCACAAGTACAGGACCTATGTCGGAGATGCCCCCTGCGCCATCCCCTTTGATCCTCACCTTGACACACCTGTATCCATTGAAAGGACCCCTTCCCCTGTCCTTCAAGTCCCTCCTCCTCACTCTCCCGAGCGAACCTATTTTCCTGCCCCGATATCCATTCCTGAATCCCCGAAAATTGACACTCACGCTCCCACTCCCTCTGACATTTCAGAAGAGTCTCCAGTGGCAACCCGTTCACCCACTTCTGCCCCAGAGGACATGCAACGAGGAGCTCTCGCTCGCCATGAGAGCCTGCTACCTCCAAGAGTCCCCCAAACGACCCTAAACACTTTGGGAGACACTTTACGCCCCATCCTCCATTCCTTTCGGGGAATTAGGTCAGCTTCCTTGGATGGAACCGGAACCTCTTGAGACCCCATCAACGTCGACACTTCCATCCTCCCTACACGCCTTCCTAAGAAGAAAACCTATTGCCACCAATGCGGAAAACCAGATCACATCCGCGTCTTTTGTGGGAGATACACTTGCCCCTGGTGCCACAAGCATGCCACAGGACACATCCAGGCGAGATGTCGGAACGTAGCACAGCGAACACTTGAAGTAGTTTGAAGACTTGTTGTGGGCGAAGCAAAGAGGAAGTGGTCTCACTGCCCAATGCGCACACTTGGGACTCGTGGATGTGCTAAGTAACAATGCTAAATTGCATAGACTAGCTGGGGAATACAAGTAGAGGTAGAGGGCTACTTATACTAAGTATGATACTGCGCAATCCTATGTGCGCAGTATAAGCGGTACTAAGATGGATTTAAAGGAGCACGAGTCATCATATAAAGAGAATGATGACAAGAAGTAGTCCAAATAAGGGAAAGTTACTTATTAAGAGAAATACCGCGCGGAAAAGGGAATACCGCGCGGGAAAGAAATACCGCATGGTTCCACAAGTATCAAATCAAGAGATAAGAGAAACCTAACTGGGAAAAGAGGACAAATGTCTTGCAAAGACATTAGGGGAGACAATGAGTCCATAAACATAGGGAAAAGAGGGATCATAGGGGAAAATCGTAACATTACCCCCTTCATAGCATTGAAGCACCTGCTCAACGATCTGGTCCGTCGATATCTCCCTCGTTGAGCTCGTAATTGGTGAAATCAAGGTCCCCATCGAGAAAGCTGTCATCTCTGTCGAGACCGTTGTAAACCGGGCAATTGGCATGAATGTGTCCATACTCGTCACATTCTCCACAACGCTGCTGGGGGCATCGGCCTTGAACGTGTCCTGGGGCATGTTTGTGGCACCAGGGACAAGTGTATCTTCCACAGAAGACACAGACGTGGTCCGGTTTTCCGCATTGGTGACAGCGGAGTTTCTTCTTAGGTGGCTGTGTAGGGATGGTGGAAGTGTCAACGTTGATGGGGTCTCGGGAGGTCCCTGCTCCATCCAAGGAGACCGATCTGATTCCACGAAAGGAATGGAGAATGGGACGTAACGTGTCTCCTAAAGTGTTCAGGGTTGTTTGGGGGACTCTTGGAGGTAACAGGCTCTCATGGTGAGTGAGAGCTCTTCATTGCATGTCCTCTGGGGCAGAAGTGGGCGAACGGGTTGCCACTGGAGACTCTTCTGAAACGTCGGAGGAAGTGGGAGCATGAGTATCAATCTTTGGGGATTCTGGAATGGAGATCGGAGCGGGAAAGTATGTTCTTTCTGGGGAATGAGGAGGAGGAACTTGAAGGACAGGGGAAGGAGTCCTTTCAACTGATACTGGTGTGTCAAGGTGAGGGTCAAAGGGGATGGTGCAAGGGGCATCCCCGACATAGACTCTGTATTCGTGGACGCTCATGATATCGAAGAAGGGCTCCACGATGGGTCGGAGCAAATTCTCGTCGATACGATCTACAAGATGTCTGAACCCCTCTTTGTAGAGGAGATCAAGTATGAGGGAGCATGCCTCGTCTACCCCGGTTTGCATAGTGGCTACAAATTGTTTGGGGGAATCATGGGGAACGAGTTGTTGGGCGGCAAGTTGTATGACTTGGTAGGTGCGGAAAAGGTTGCATAACTCCTTGGTTTTCTTGTCATAGTTATATCATAGGTCGAGCTCCATGCGCACAGTGAGGGCTGGAGTGGTTAGGACGGAGGCGAAGAGAATTCTTCGTAGACAAGGGGGAAGATGATTGGAGCAGATGTAATAGGGGTATGGCAGTTCTAGATGGTTATTTTGGGCCATAAGGGACTCATAGGTTCCCCTAGCCATGATGCAGTTTCGGTGGGTGTTCGAGGAGGGAGTTTGTTGGGTCATGATTCGTAGTGCCAAGGGCAACCGCTGTATAGTCTGTTGCAGAAGTATTGGTGTTCAAGGGGATGAGATGGGGGAAGGTCGTTGCGATAGAGGAAGAAGAACTTGTAGAAGGGGAGACCTGGTTGGAATTCGAAGTTTCTCTTTCAGAGCATTTACTGGGGAAAATCCCTTGGTCGAGCAGATTTATATTCATCCAGGAGTGTTTGTGCTTGTTGGAGGTTTCCCTCCGGTTCCCAAGTGTTCTCTGCTGCAGAATATCCTTTCCAAGAGACTAGGTACTGCCTTCGTCCTCGTGTTCCGCGGTGTGAGAGGATGGAGTCTATTTCGTATTCCTCTTCTCCGCTGATCAGCTTGGGCGGTGGGTCCGAGAAGTTGGGGCCGTGTTCCGTAGTCTCTCAATAAGGGGATAGGAGAGAGGCATGGAAGACATCATGTATCTTCCAGGTGGGCAGTAGTTTGAGGTGGTACGACACAGGGGAGATGACCTGTGTAATTTCGAATGGTCCTTCTCGTTTAGGGGATAGTTTTCTGGATAGGTATCGCAATCGGAGATTTCTTCCTTCCAGCCAGATCTTGTCTCCAACTATCCAGGGGCGGAATTTAAAGGAAGTTCGTTCCTTCATGATCCGTTGGGTTTTCTCGTGAGCAACAAGGGCTTCCCGTCGGGCTTCTTCTAATTCGGATAGGCGTGTTTCTAGGGCGGGGAGGAACATCTTTCCGATTGGAGGATAGGAGCGCAGTTCATATCCTAGGATAAGGAAGAAAGGGGTTTTAAGGGTGAAGGAGTGAACAGCTGAGTTATGGGAGAATTCTGCCATGGTAAGTAGTTCTGCCCATTGCTCAGGATGTCCATTACAGAATATCCGCAGGTATGTTTCGAGTTCTTGGTTTAGTCGTTCGGTTTCTCCATTGGTTTGGGGGTGGTAAGCGGATGATAGTTTCAGGTCATATTTTAGGAGCCTGGCAAGTTCCCGTGCAAAGGCGGATACAAATTGGGGTCCTCTGTCAGAGATACAGTAATCATGGAGTCTGTAGTGTCGGAATACGTTCGTGAAAAATAGTTGGGCAACTCCGGCAGCGTCGATAGTTTTATTGCAGGGTATGAGGATTACCCCCTTAGTAAGCCCATGGTCGACCACGACCATGATGGAATCGAAAGTGTGGGAAGGAGGGAGATCGGTGATGAGGTCAACCAAGATCTGCTGGAAGGGTCGAGAACAGGAAGAGGGGAGAGGTGTTAAAGCTGGGGTAGTGGGATGGGTATTGATTTTGTTAGCCTGGCAGACTGCACATCCCTGGACAAATTTTCGGATGAAGGAGGTCATACCCGGCCACCAATAATCCCGTTGTAACAGGTTAGTGGTTTGGAAGATCCCTCCATGTCCACCATGAGGGCTCTCGTGAATGAGGCGGACTAGTCCGTGGCGTGTGGGCTCTGGGATGTAGAGGCGGTGTTTGTAATGTAGCATTTCCTCCGTATATTCCCAGTCATGTGGGGAGGATCTCGACATTAGGGGGGCGCCCTCATTTACTGCTTTCAGGGCGGTGATAACCAGGGGATCCGAAGGGGTAGATTTGGCAATTTTCTCAACTAGGGCGACGTCAAGGGTTCGAATGAAGATGTCTTCAGGGAGGAGAGTGACTTCTTGATTATCCGTGGAGGTATCTACTGTATCTCGGTGGGATAGGGTGTCGGCAGGCCCCATTTGCGTCCCAGGTACAGGGGAGAAATGGAGGTCAAAGTCTTGAAGGAAAAGCATCCACCGTGCTTGTCTTCTGGAGAGCTTTTGGGGGGTTTTAAAGTATGTGAGGTTTTTATGGTCAGTGATGACAGTTACTGGAAGTCCAGTTCCCTGTAAATAATGTTTTCATTCCTCCAGAGCACGAATAACTCCGAGGAGTTCTCAATCATAAATATCGTAGTTTCGTTCTGCGGGGGATAGGGTTTTAGACAGGTAGGCACAGGGGTGTAAATCTCCGTTACTATCATTCTGCATGAGGACGGCTCCTATGGCGGTTAGGGAGGCGTCGGTCATGATGGTAAAAGGTTTGGTAACGTCGGGCATTTGGAGGACGGGTTGTTGGGTGAAGGTTTGTTTGATGGCTAAGAAGGCCTCCTCACATTCTTTCGTCCATTCCCAATTTGCTCCTTTCTTTGTTAAATTGTGTAGTGGTTTTGCTTTATCAGAGAAGTTTGGTATAAATTTCTGGTAGAAGTTGCAAAACCCAATAAATGATTGGACTGCTTTGACCGTCTTCGGGGGTTGCCATTCGTTTATGGCGTTTAGTTTGACTGGGTCCATCTGGATCCGGTCTGCTCGGATGATCATTCCTAGA
>JBBPLF010001157.1:0-11396 GCA_038089615.1 Aureoboletus auriporus
CACATTTCAATATAACAGCAACAAAACTGTTCCAATGATATGAGTGATTTAAAATGGTTATATTACCACAACCACTGGACCAAATCACATGATCCAAGGGTCGGTTTGTAGCCAGGAATGTATACTCCGTTTGGTCATGCCAATACTAAGCGAAATTCCCACATATGCATGCAGTGCACTTCGTGCACTGTGTCAGGGTTAGTTATTGGAACAGTTTTGTTGCTCACTGTACTTGTGAAGGATAGCTTGACCATCAATGCATGCTTGGGTCCATCTGATCCTGGTAGTTGTCAAGGTCACAGCTGAAACTTGGAATGAGCACAAGGAGGGAGTGGACCAGATTGTGGAGGATTGCAGTGCATGTTTTTCAGATTGTGTTGTCGAGTCATTGCACCTGTGAGCTGATGCTCGATGCTGAGTGCTGAAATTGATCCTCAATGGATGGATCTCATCTCCTTCCAGTTGTTTTTCTGCGCACGTCTGCGCCATCCTCCCCGAAAAACCGAAAGCGCGCATTGTGTGACATGATACAAGTACTGGGTGGGTCTGGGTAGGATCCCTCGCTTATTTCCATCATGATTCCACCACCAATTACGAAGCTAATCCAATCCATGTCTTTGGTGGTACCCCGGTCAAGCAGATCGTACTCGACAGGGACGACACAAAAAGAAAGTTCAGGTGTTGTTATGTGACGTCACCTGCTACATGCCAGAATCTCAGAATATGATCGACGAGTCTTGTTAGTGGATCTAGGTCCGGACCGTTTCGTAGGAAGGACGGGGATCTCGGGAGTCTGTGGTAGCTAGACCACCATGTTGGTGGTATAAACTGTGTATCCACTTCTGATGATATCATGAGGGATGTTCGAATGATACTAGTATCCAGATCGATTCTGTAGTGCGGTACTTAGGTGACCGTTTTAGCCAGAGATACGTACTTAGAGTACCGTGCCGGGCCAAACTCTCACAGTGATCGATGCCATCAGTACTCTCTTTCAACCAACTTCCGCTAGACATTTTGTTCCGTATATTTCACTACCTCGACATCCCAGACATCCTTCGAACACGTAGGGTACGTGACACCTTTCGCGGTATTTCGCGCCAAAATATTTGAGCTATTTTCAATCAGGTCTCTCGATACCTCAACGAAGCTAGCCGCTGCAGGGACGTTTGGGCGGACGCCTATCGCAAAGCCGACTCCGTTCGTCCTCCTGGTCCTTTCCTCTCACAGTCTGCGCACGATTTGGAGAATGTACTCGTCTCCAGTTTTCGTGTACACCGGAATTTTGGCCAAGGCGGCCCCGGGGGTGCTGCGGGAAAGACGACACAACGAAACATTACGGAGATTCTGTATACGGACGTGGACCTTCCGGGCCGTGTTAGTTTGATTTTTGGGCGGTTTCTGTTCATTGCTTTGAGAGAGGAAGTCTGTTGTCATGACTTGAATCTCGATAGCAACTCGGATGCCAGTATTGTTTACAGATCGACGGCTGGAGCAGTCCTCGTGTCGTTTCGTTGCGTTTCTGCCGTCGACGTCGAGGGACGCCCCTTTGCGTGCGTGGTCCTGAGCGAGGCAACGCAGGCAGGAAATCGAACACAAATGTGAGTTTTGACATTTGATATGACGATTCATGAACCCGCACTCAAAAACTGACATCGTTACTAGTTCAATCTATTTGGTGAATGTAGCTGAGCAATTCGGAGTGATTTTGGATCTTCTACACCAGTTCGAACACAGCCGGTTCTACGACCTTTCTGTTGCACTTGGTCCTCGTGTAATTGTCGTTTCAGGTAACGCGGGAGTCAGTCCAGACGATGATTGGCGTGCTGTCGCATTGGACGTGCATTCACGAACACAATTCCTACTTCCATCGTTTACCGTTGAAGGGTGGCAGCTAGACGACATTGAGGTGAGCTTCTTCGTTCCCTCCCTCTCCCCCTCCCAAATATTGATACTTATACCACAGAGACAACGGATGAGTCCGCTGATGGGCATTTCGACGTCAACACATCTCCTCCTAGCCAGGTCCCTCTCTGACAATTGGCATAGTAAAACATTCTTACATGCGTTTACTCTTCCCCCTCCAAATATGTATGAGCGTTTCACACCTCTCAACCACTCACACCGTGGTATTATCAGCGATATGGACGTGCGTGGCGTCATACTCCTTCGTGACGCCGTCCTTGACGCATCCAAGCAAGATATCCTCATCACTGTCCGAGCGCACGAATTCAAGTACCCCCGTTCTGTCACTGCCATTTCTAAATACTGCACCCTCCGCCTTGGCATAGGGTCACCTGATGAGGTTGGCACTATTGCATTCAAGTTCCAACCGCTCGGTTCACTTGGTTTACACTCCCAAACCCCATTCTTTCACCCGTCCTTCAACGGCATCGGTCGGGCATTTTGCACGATTAGACCAGGCCCGCATTATATCCTCGAAGCGCTGGAGTACGACCTACGCGACAATGATGACGACAAACCTGTGGGCAAGATCATAGAATACCCTTTAGCGGTACGGTTTCCTACCCCACGCACGCTGTTGGACTATGATCCTTATTCTGGTCGGATATGCCTTCAATCTACCAGAACAAAGTATAGAGTGGTCGAGATTTTGGAGCTTGCTGTATAGGTCAATAAAAAGACGACTTACAAGGCTGAGAAGATAAAATGATGCTGGGGTATCACCTACTGAGTTTAGTAGCACAAAGATATCCCCAGGTATAGATCGAGATTTTGGATCTTATTATGTAGGTCAATACAACGAGATGAAAACATATTTGTTTGATCCTGCGCTTCTCAGTCCATCCTGCCGGCGAAGGACCTTGTTGTATGTGCAAACCGGCTGCTGCACATTTCTGTTTTCTGTCCTGTCAAATCGTTGCTGTTTGTATTTCTTTGCGACCTTCAAGTTAAGTTCTCATCCTGGACGATGGCGCTACCAACACGGTGGGCTAAGAGCATGGCGATGGTCGACCACACCCAGCACCGCGAGAAGCCTGCGACGACGACAAGGCAGATGATAACGTTGCCAAATTGATTTAAAAGACACGAGCGCGGTCCGTGCAGGTACCGTAGTTGGACCGCTACCCCAGGCGTACCAGGACGTCGCTCGCGGGAAGCGACTCGGAGATAGTCGGACGTCGACTGGCTAAGGACTCATGTCACGTGCTAAAGCGTGATAAAACGTGACAAACACAAAATGTCGAATCAGTGGCCAACAACGCAGATTGGAGACAAATGGCTACGCTTTCATACGTAGTATGTAATAAAATAATTTCTAGCCTTCTTGATTTGTGGATACGTGGCCTAGAAAAATAGATAATCAATACTTTCTGTTTTGTTCAGTGGCTAAATAAAATTAATCCGAGTTCCGGCTTGTGCTCGGCACATTAGTCAAGCACCCTCAGAAACTTATAGCGTAAGACTGTTGAGCCACAGCACGTGATGTTGTTGGTTTTGCGTGACCGCTACTTTGCATAGACGCAGACAGGTCACCGAACCACATAGATCACATAGACGGCACGCTATATACAAGAAGGCACATAACTCGTGGCGTCCAATACCCACAATAACCCAATGCAGCCGAATGCACAGGAGAAGGGTACGAGGACGTACCAAGCATGAACAAAATATTAGCATTCAAGTTGTTACTATGAAACATTAATATTGTATTCAATCCTCCATCACACGTCCGAAGGAGACCGTGACGGAGCGCTTGTATATTATAATGTGCACACGGAAAACACAACTCATCGTTGCAACTAAACGGACGTATTATGTCATGATAAGATAAAAAGACGCATCGGTGTCATAGATTACCGTTTGAAACGACCTAAGCCATTAGAAAACGTCCAAAAAAGGTTGGAGCTCACTTGCGCCCCCTCAAATTCTGGAGTTCGATGTTCACGGTTCCCCAACAGAGCTCATACCATTCTCTCCTGGGAAGACGGTTCAAAAGTTCCTTGTTCCACACGCTCAAATCCACTTGTTGCAATGCGGGATAGAGTGCGTGTAACACATGGGCGACGCAGACAGGGAAACTGATCGGTGAATTCCCGAGGCACAGATCGTGTAGGACGTCTGACCGTATGTCACAAGCACCCATGTAAGCCGACACCAAATTTGCTGTGTCGATGACGAGCGCGAGCGCGCCTAGATTCGGGCACGCGCGGACGAGGCAGAAGAGAGATTGAAAGGTGGGTAAGGACGAGTTGGGGTGATCGACATACGTCGACAGCGTGAGTTCTTCAAGGTGTGGCCAGGCAGACGCGAGCTCTGTAATGTCATTGTCACCGAGCGAGAACGTGACGAGTCCTTCAAAGGAAACAACGCGGAGGTGGGCAAAGTTGAAAAGGGGTCTGACGTTGCGTATCTTTGCTGGTGAATCCGGCCAATTTGAAGGAAAACGAGGATAGATGATGGAGAGGTAGAGTCTGACGAGGCAGGTGTGTGAGCAAGCCTCTGTGAGGGTTTTAAACAGGTCTTGTAGACCGGACGGAACGGAAAAACCTTCTTCGGCATCGAATAGATCGAGCCTAAATTCCTTTAATGCGAGGTGGAGACCTGTCAAGTAAGAAGTCGTGGTCGTCAAGATTCCGGCGTAGAGATGAAGTTGTTCAAGGCGAGAAAAGGGCAATTGCTGGGTGTAGATGGGCTGAGAAAACGACGAGGACATGCGCCCTGAGGCGCAAGCAGTTAGGAATTTTAGATTCTTCGCCCGACCGAGGTGTTCCATGGCGGTTACGGTGAGGTCATCGCACGAAACATGTCTGAGGTCGTTCCAGAAACAGATTGACGTTGACAAGGCATTCGCTAGATCTTCGCTAAGAGTTGTGCTCGCGGCGGAAATCGAGATGTCGACGATATTTGGACAGAGAGCTCCAAGCGAGGTTAACATGGCAAGACTGGTAGGGTCAGTCGCAAATTCAGCAGAAAGCGAGGTTAATGCAGGCCCGCAAAGAAGGCGTAGAAAGGGGAGCATTGTGAGGTGAGCGTTGGGATACCATGAGACAGTTCGGAGGTTCGGGAAGAAGGAATCATAATCTGGTGGGTTAGAGAGAAGTGGGAATCGGTCGAAGTAAGATAGGTCGTCGATCATGCACATGTAGAGTGACCGTGTGCGTGCCGAGTATTTCCGTAATGCAATCCATTGCTGCGGTGCTAAACACTGAACCAGGGACGCAAAAAGTTGAATTCAGGTAAACACGATATGAATGTGGACTTGCCTGCTCACTCTCCCCCGACGTAGCCTGGGTCAAAAGATGGTGAAAAGGATAAATACTGTACAAATCCCGCCATAACTCGTCCAGCGCTGGGTCCTGGAGTGCGTGACAAGTGCACGCTACAGAAGTGAGAGAGGCTTGGTCCAACATTGCGCATATTTCCCGGGCGACCTCGGAAATCTGCAATGCGTGGTGCATCTTTGCAATGGTGAAAAAGAGTGGAGACCTGGAATTGCCTGGAAGCGAAGAAAAAAAAAGTTTACCTAAATATCGGAGCTGTACATGTGGATATTCGTGTAATCGCTTGGTTATTCCATGGCAAGTCGAGGACAGGTGTAGTTTTCACACGATAATCACTGATCACAACGATGGTCGAGACGCACCACCATCGCCCGTCGCTCAAGCAGGTAAGCAGAGATCACACTGCCAACCACTAATCTCAAGTCCCGCAGCAAAACAAGCCATTTAAATCAAAACACGCATCGAAATCATCCCTCAAGGAACTCGCAAAAGGCGCGTTTATATCCTACCTCTACTCTCCGGGTCTCACATCTCTCCTCAGGACGTACTCAACGATCGTCTACAAAATCACCTGCCGCGAGCACCGCGGCACAAGCTCGCCTCAACAGGCGCAACACCCAAAAGCAAGCACAGGCTGCAAAGCGTGCTGCTCTCGTTGCTTCTTCACGCATATTCAGTGGTGTGGACGGTGCCCCTCGCATCGTCGCAGTCGTCCCCCTTTGTGAAGACATTCGCACAGTTGACGCAGTCCGTGCGCTCGCGACGTCTGTAGCAGAAGAGGTAGACGGGATCAGTGAGAGTTCGCTGATATGGAAAATCAAGTGCGTCCTCGAGTTGCCACACACATCGTTCATTCACCACGTCCGTAGAGTACATCGTTTCAAGACGTCTCTACAATTCATTCCGGTCCAATATGGCCGACATTGGGAAGCCCTCGATGCAGCCAAAGCCGCCGACTACGTCCTCTTCCTTCTGAGTCCTACCGTCGAGGTCCCCGAAGCAGGCGACACCCTTTTACGTACGCTCCAAGCCCAAGGTCTCCCAACCGTCGTGTCCGCAATCCCCCCCGACCCATCCACACCCTCCTTTGACCCAAGATCGCGCACTGCGATATTGAAATCCTTGCTCTCGTTCGTGCAGTATTTCGACCCATCACAAGGACGTGTATATGATCTATCCTCGCCTTCCGACTCGTTGAGCGCGTTGCGCTCTCTAGCAGAGGGCAGGCCGGGCGAAGTGCGCTGGCGCACAGGACGGACATGGATCGTGGGCGAAAGCGTCGAGTGGGACGATGGGACGTTGAAAGTGGTGGGCATCGTACGGGGCGGTCGTCTGAGTGCCAACAGACTTGTTCATCTACCCAGCTTCGGAGATTATCAAGTAACCAAGGTGCGGCGTTTTCGATCGTCGATGTCACGATAATTCACGCCACCGGTAGATCACATCTGCTCCTGCAGTGCGGTCGAGACCCCACAAGGTCGCTGCGATGGAGATCGAGGCTCAGGTTCTGTCCGAAAGGGTACCCTCCTCTGCTGATTCCATGGTCTCGACAAACATCTCAGATAACATGGCAAATGAACAAACATGGCCACTCGAAGAAGAGATGGCTGCGGCGACAACGCAAGAGGAGGGTATGGAAGATATAGACGTGCCCGATGCCAAAAAAGGCACCACGCCGAAACGGATTAAACGCATACCAAAAGGCATGAGTGAATACCAAGCTGCCTGGATCGTCGATGAGACCGATGATGAAAACAATTCGGAAGAAGAAGGAAGTCACTCCGACGAAGCGGTCATTGAGAAGGAGGAAATGGTACCCATTGATGATGCGATGGAGTTGGAGAGCGAGAAGAAGAGTGTGGTTGCGTTTCAGGATTTTGACCTCGAGGAAGAAGAAAGACAGTCAGACTCGTTTATTCTCTTCACGGTGATCATCGTCTCAGTTCGTTTAGATTGCAGGACTGGCGTAATCGTGCTCAGGAAGAGCGTGATGCCCAAGAATTTCCTGATGAAATTGACACCCCTCGTGAGGGCCTCGCGCATACGCGGTTCGCACGGTACCGCGGCCTCCGGTCGCTCCGAACGAGTCCATGGGATCCCTACGAAAATTTACCCAAGGAATATGCTCGCATATTCGAGTTTGAAGAATTCAAGCAGACGGAGCGTGATGTATCCCGGGAAGCAGAAACCGAGGGTGTCGAGGTATGGCAGCTTTACATTTCCACACCAAAATAATCTCGCCCATAGCCTGGAACAAGAGTGACGGTGTTTGTACAAGGCGTTCCCCAGGAAGCCAGTCATTCGAACCGCGCACCCATCGTTCTCTACGGTCTTTTAAAACACGAGCACAAGAAAACGGTCCTCCATTTTACCGTCCAACGCAACACCGAGTACCCAGGCTCCATCAAGTCTAAGGTATCGCACATCTGGATCATTTATATCCCGTTTTGAACCTTTTTGCAGGATCCATTGATACTGTGTTATGGACCCCGTCGACTGCGCGTTAATCCCGTATACAGCGACCACACACGAGGTGGTGGGAAAGGCGTTAACAATGTCCATAAATTCGATCGATTTCTGTGGCACGGCAAGATGACCGTTGCGAGCGTCTACGCACCTGTCGCGTTTGGTAAACAGCCCTGTGCCCTCTTGCGAGAATCCTCCAACGCGCACAGTGAGTGGTCATTCGGGCCCGATCTCCAAGCGCCTGACTCATCGACAGCCCCCGAGCTCGTCGCGATGGGGACGTTCCTCAATCCCGATACGACCCGGATCATCGCCAAACGTATCGTCCTCTCCGGCCACCCGTTTCGCGTGCACCGCAAGACCGCGACGGTGCGCTACATGTTTTTCAACCGCGAGGATGTGGCGTATTTCAAGCCGGTGCAGCTGTACACTAAATTGGGGCGAGTGGGACACGTGAAAGAGTCGCTTGGGACGCATGGCTATTTCAAGGCGTATTTCGATGGATCGTTGACGCAGATGGATACGGTTTGTATGGCGTTGTATAAACGGGTGTATCCGCGTTGGAGCGAATTGTGGAAGGAGCCTGTGCCAGAGGAGGGCGGTGGGGGTTCGAGTGTAGATGCGAGTGGGGACGCGATGATGCAGGACTGAAAAGGGAGCAACCTGAAGCTTGAAGAGCTTCGTGTTCAAGTCAAAAAGCGTGGCTGGCCGTACACTATGTACCAATCGTTCCTGTCAGCTGAATTTATGTAAGCAAGCAACCTCTCTTGTTGCGATCGCCACTCGTAGTATCATACCTTGACAGCTTCTGCTTTTCTAGTTGCAATGGGACTTCGTTTCCGTATTCAGAGATTAGGGGTTCGGTCGATAGGCTTATATGTACTTGCTTTTTTGTTTCACGCTCTGAATCCGGGATCATTAACATTGGCAGGTATGTAGCCTACGCTCTGGGGCGAAAAGGAAAGGGGCAAGGTCCGGTACACGTAGATTCGAAATGGAACGACAAGTGACACTTCAGTCATTATGCATTACCAGTCACAGCTCTTTATGATCAGATTGACAATGGTTTCTAATCCAAGCTTGTCCTCTCTGTCGAACCCATCCAAGACGAGGCAATCGAGATCTAAAACCCCCAATACCACCTGATCATTTCCGTCCTGTAAAATCAGGGGAAAGACGATCTCACTCTTAGTCTCTGCATCACAGGCGATGTGGCCGGGATATTTGTGTACATTCGGGACGAGTATGGTTTCTTTTTGTAAGAATGCGGCAGCGCATACGCCCCGGGCGGGACCTGGAGAGACATTGATAAACTGACATGCTGGTTTGCCACAAAAAGGCCCCAAAAGGAGGGTGGTCTCGTTTTGGAACGAAGTACTTTGATTTGATACCCCCACCAAACGAGGTTCTGGGAAAAGGGACGAGACGAGGTAGAATCCTACAATCCAGTATTAGTTTAGATTGCGTTATAAATTCAAAGCGCTCGAGGCAGGAGGAAGGGATGCTTACCACACCAGTTCACCGCACGATCACCATTTCCAAAATGAAGATTGAAACCAAGGAGGGCATTGTATATCAAGGAAGATGCGTTGGCCAGATTCGTTACCTGTTAACATGAGAGAGAGGTAAGTGAAAAAAGTTGCAACTTGGCCGATAGCGATACCCAATTCCTTTGATCTTGCAACAAATACTGTAACTTATGGTGGACGTGGACCCAAAATGCGGCCTTTGAGGTTACCTCTGGAGGGACAAACGAAGAATCTGCGTGGGGCATGTGATCAACTTGTCCCGCAGTATAGTGTGAGTATATATTGTTTACATATGTACCGAGCGTATTACGTCCTCTTCTCATGTCGTTTGGATGCCCGAGCTCGACGAGTACAATCAGCTACTCGTCACGAATCCGTTTGCAGACGACAGAGCTAGCGAAGATCATGATACCCTCTCGCTCGACTCCTTCTCTAGCCACCATCCTCTTCACTCCCAGTCGGGTATACCATCAGTTACTCTGATTGACAATCAATGCGAGACGCGACCCAGCTTGACGCGCTTGCTGACTTTGGATGGATTGCCCGCCGAAGAAGCTGCCGAAGACTTCGCGAGTGAGGCGTCTCAAGATGGTAGTCGCAGCGATATCATCATACACCCTGTTCGTCCATTTGATCACCATCCATCTCACTTGTCATCTAATTCGATCATAGGTCGGTCCCAACGACTCATTTGCCAGCGTTGCCGTTCGCTACGGCGTTTCCATTGCTGCTATCCGCCGTGCCAACCAATTATGGCCATCCGACCCAATCCATCTCCGTACCGAGCTGCTCATTCCGCGCGGGGATACCTTCCCCCCTAGGTACAAGTGCACCCGCAGTGTGCGTGTGGACACAACAATCGAACCGACTCCTGGCTCACCTCCGGGTCTCGTTGCGTCCTCCTTTGTTGCCGCACGAAATATCATCCTTTCTGTACTTCCGGCACGTATATCACTGGAGTCGTTAAGCTCAAAGGCAAGTGTGAGCGAGGACCATGAATTAGATGACTTTCGGTCCGTTCGTGTTCTACCAGCCTCCGGCCATCTATGTGCTCAGGAAGGGCACGAACTCTCCATTTTGACCCCACATAAGCGGCCTACTGTTCCGCTTTCGTCGTGTCCCACCCATAATAATCAATATCCGAGTCTGGACGTCAATCACATACCCCCTGTCAGCGGTTTGCATTCGCGGACCATTATTTCATCACGGACCATTTCAGTGGAGCGTCTTCCTCGTATGCAACCTTTTGCCGTTATGCCAGTGCGTACGTCACAGCTGGAACCGGAACCTGCTATGGAATTACCTGTTCGATTTCCTGCATGTAATATGCATGGTCCTTAGAGGGACGAGTGCAAACCTATGAATCTTATTGTTATATCATCCATAGCGTCAGGAAAAAGGGGTGGTGGCTGTAACAACTAGCCAAAATTATTTGTCACTTTGTACACTTTCTTCATCAGTGCCATAACACATTACTATTTACATATCTTTCAAACTACCCATATGTTTACCTGGCTGCAGTACTGCAGTCTGTTTCCATCCATTCTCTCATAAATGCCCTCATTCCATCATCTTGGCACTCCATTTCATTGCTATTCCACTCTGTGACTGTGCTGTCAGCCAATCACCTTCCTGTGCCTACCATTCATGTGCTTTGCTCTTGTATCCCACTGCTTCCATTCCATTTCACCACTCCCCTCCTTTGTACTTGCCCAGATCAGTGACGGCCAGCCTAAGGAGGGAGACTGCATGACAAAGAGAAATGGCATGCACACACATGAGAAAGAGGGCATACACACAAGAGTAACATGAGAGACAGTTGCTGTGGCTAAAAAGAGGGAAACAGCATAGATCGGCAGTGAAAAAAAGAGGGAAACTGTTACAGTTTTCCCCTATGACCTATCTTTTCCCTATATCTATGGATGTTACGCTCAACTCGGGTAGAGGCGAACGTAGACCTGGTCGGTTCAAGGGTTCTGTCTAGGACGAACATTCGTCGTAGATGGTTCAAGGGTTCAAGGGTTTTCCCAATGACAACACTGTCAAGGGGTTCAAGGATTCAAGGGTTCAAGGGTTCTAGGGTTCAAGGGGGTTCTTCCGATGACAACAATGTCGTCGGTGGTACGAAGGTTCGAGGGAGCATCCACTCAGAGTA